>CAUYUJ010016727.1:95414-125414 GCA_963575745.1 Prorocentrum cordatum | reverse complement strand
CGTCGCTGTCGTAGTAGTAGTAGTAGTAGTAGTAGTAGTAGTAGTAGTAGTAGTAGTAGTAGTAGTAGTAGTAGTAGTAGTAGTAGTAGTAGTAGTAGTAGTAGTAGTAGTAGTAGTAGTAGTAGTAGTAGTAGTAGTAGTAGTAGTAGTAGTAGTAGTAGTAGTAGTAGTAGTAGTAGTAGTAGTAGTAGTAGTAGTAGTAGTAGTAGTAGTAGTAGTAGTAGTAGTAGTAGTAGTAGTAGTAGTAGTAGTAGTAGTAGTAGTAGTAGTAGTAACAGTAACAGAAGCAGAAGCAGTAGCAGTAGCAGTAGCAGTAGCAGTAGTTGTCGTCGTCTTCGTAGTAGTCGTAGTAGTCGTAGTAGTCGTAGTAGTAGTAGTAGTAGTAGTAGTAGTAGTAGTAGTAGTAGTAGTAGTAGTAATAGTAGTAGTAGTAGTAGTAGTAGTTAGTAGTAGTAGTAGTAGTAGTAGTAGTAGTAGTGTAGTAGTAGGAGTAGTAGTAGCAGTAGCAGTAGCAGTAGTAGTAGTAGTAGTAGTAGTAGTAGTAGTAGTAGTAGTAGTAGTAGTAGTAGTAGTAGTAGTAGTAGTAGTAGTAGTAGTAGTAGTAGTAGTAGTAGTAGTAGTAGTAGTAGTAGTAGTAGTAGTAGTAGTAGTAGTAGTAGTAGTAGTAGTAGTAGAAGAAGAAGAAGAAGAAGTACTAGTAGTAGCAAGGTCGGTCGGTAGGAAGGTCGGTCGACAGGTATGTAGGTAGGTAGGAGGGTAGGTCGACAGGTAGGTGTTGGTCGTGCTCGTGGCACTGGTAGTACCACTCCAGAACCATTCAGGGATCCTTTGGGGTCCCTTCAGGAATCTGTCAGAAATCCTTCAGGGATTCTTCAGGGATCCGTCAGGAAAAATTCAAAGATCCTTCAAGGATCCTTAAAGAACCCTCAGGAATCCTGCAGGAATCATTCAGGGGTCGCTCACAAATCCTTCAGGGATCCTTCGGGGATCCTTGAAAGATCCTTCAGGAATCCTTCGGGCATCCTTCAAGAATCGTCCAAGAATCTTTCAGGAACCCTCCGGAGATCCTCCTCCAAGCATCCTTCCGGAATCCTTCAAGAATGCTTTAGGAATCCTCCAAGAATCTTCCATCTTCCCTCAGGAATACTCAAGAGTCCTTCAAGAATCCACAGGAATCCATCAGAAATCCTCCAGAAAGCCTCAGGAGTCCGCAAGAGTCCCTCAGGAACCCTGAAGACTCATTCGGGAATGCGTAAAGAGATCTCTCAGACATCCTCAAGAATCCTCAAGGAATCCGCAATAACCCGTCAAGCCCAGGGAAGCTGAAGCATGCTTTCCTGGTCGCAATCTAATGCTCGCAGTGTAGGATTAATTATGCTTGAAATCCTACACGTTGCGATCAGTCTGTTTCCAGAGGTCGCAATCGGTCCGAAGTGGTCCCTGATCGGTCCGAAGTGGTTGTGGTCGGTCATCTGATCCTCCCTACCCCCCTCGGCACGCCACCAAGTCCTCCAAGTCTCTCATGCGCCCACGCAGCTCGGTCAGGGACTCGGCCGACTGCAGCAGGCCCCGTGCCTCCGCTGCGAGGTCGGCCTCGGCAAGGATCCCGCGGGACATCGTGCTTATCCTCTCCAGCTCGGACGCCACGTCCTCCGACGCCGTGGCGCCCTGCTGCGACGTCGTGGAGGCGGCGCGCTCGAGGGCGGTGGCGGCGAGCAGTTCGACGGTCCGAGAGAGCCACTGGAAGGCCTTCGAGAGCCGTAGCTTCTGCGTGCAGCCTGGAGGAAGAGCGCGCAGCGGAAGATCGACCGCGTGCTGTCGCTGCTTGCGCTGCTCGAGCTCCTCGGTCGCCCTCTCTGCAACGCAATGCTCCTTCTGAGCGCCGTGCATCCTGTGCGCCTGCCCGGCGTCACCGAGGGAAAGAAGTTCGAAGACCTCCGAGCGCTTCAACTTGTCCACGCATCCTGCGGGCAATGGAGTCTGCAACGCCTCCTGCCGCTGCTGGCACTGCTCGAACACCTCGCTCAACTCCTCGACTATTACGCCATTATCCCTCTGCGAGCCGTGCACGTGCACATCGAGCACCTGCGTGGTCTCGGTTGCTCCGGCATCCGAAGCTCCCCCCCGACGCTCGCCCCAGACCAGCACCCCCTCAACGCGGCGCTTCCCCGCCTTCCTCTGGCGGCGGTTCGGGGTACAGCTGGTGGGCTGGTGGTCGTGGCAGTACGCGCACTCCTGAAAGAAAAAACAGACAATTACTGATACCGCTACCTCCCGCGACTTCGAGGTGCCAAACGTGGCGACGAGGGAAGAGGTAGCGACAACGGTACCCCTTCAATTTCCGAACTTCGGGGATCTACTGACCCGGGTCAATCTGGACCCGGGTCAGTCAGGCTTTGCAGGATCTTGCAAGATTTTGCAGGATCCTGCCTGCAAGATCCTGCACCCAACCCTGGGTCAATGCAACCCTTGCTCTGCAGGATCCTGCAAGATCCGGCGCTCTGACTGATCCCCCGCTTGCATTGATCCCCCTCTCTTGAGCCCCGAGACCCCGACATTCGACGCCGTGCGTTTCTCAGGACGGCTGCCCTGGAGGCCTGGACCCCCCCCGGGGCCCAGCTTTTCCTCCCGAGCCGCATCTGTTGACGGTCTCGGGGCCCGGCGAGGCCACCCAGAGGCCGGGAGCGCGACTCTATTTTCTTCGGCGATAAAGGGCCTTGTAGGGGGGGAGGGGGGGAGGGGCCAAGGGGAGGGGTATAATGTAACGCCTCCCCCACGCCGTGCCCACGGCGGCAGTGCCCGGAGCGCACGGGGGGCGTTACGTTGTAGGCGTGGGGGGGGGAAACGGCGGCCGGGGGCTACAATGCCCACTATGCCCCAAGCCATACAGCAACACGCTCCAGAAGCTGCGAAAAACCTTCGCCTCGCGTTTCTCGAGACGTTGGCAGCCTGGGGCGCTCCTGCCCGTTCACGCACCGGCTGCCGCTCCGCTTCCAGAAGAAGTCGCACGGGTGGCACCGGCCGCCCTGGCGGCACCTCACCGAGCCGACAGAGAGCAGCTCCCGCGGCGGCGGGGCCTCGGGCAGGCCATCGGAGGCCTCCGTGCGCTGCCCGTCGGGAGCGAGCTCGCCGAGCGGCTTCGACGCGGCGAGGTGGGCGTTGCCTCTGCCTGCAGGAGGAGGAGGAGGAGGAGGAGGAGGAGGAGGAGGAGGAGGAGGAGGGGGAGGAGGAGGGGGAGGAGGAGGAGGCCGCAGCCGAAACGCCGTCGGCGCCTGCGCAAGCAAAAGAGGCGGTCTCGCTGGCCGGCAGGTCGGCATGGAGGGAGGGCTGGTCGTTCTGGTGGGACGTCGACGCCGACGACGTCCAGAATTTCTTCTGGTTCAGGGTCTCGGTAGGCCATGCTGGTGACCCTTCAGCAGCGCTCAACATTCTAAAAGGCGCACCTCTTTCGCCTGAGTCGGTGAATACCGCAGTCAGATGGGGGGTCCCTGGCGCCGCCCAGAATCACCCAATCGCGGGAAAAGGCGGCAGGAAACCAGGGGGCCCCTTAAAGGTTCGACCGCCGGTGGGCACTAGAACGACGGTAGCGAAGTTATGCTTTCCATGTGCGATCCCCTTCACTCCCCTGATCCAAAATTGCTACGGACATGAGAAGAAGTGGCAGGAACCGCAGCGGGAGAATGAGGACGGCGGCCTATCTGAGACACAGCACAAATGCCCCCCCCGAAAAAAAAACAAATTTGGGAAGACCCTGGCAAATATTGTCTTTGGTAGAATCTCCTAGGGGAAAATGGTCGGTGTCGCTGGGTCCTTCGGTGGCGCTCCCTATGGTGCACGAACCGTGAGGGCTACCGTGTTCAAGATCATCGAGGCTTTAAAAGGGGACCACGCGCCTTGAATCACCGGCCTCTGACACAATCTTCACGGCAACCAAGTTGCAACAGCACCAGGTGTCAACGATAAACCTCGTCGACCCTCGTCTCACCAGGCCTTGAACCCAGGAGTCGCAGCTTCCTCCCATTCAGCCTAGAGGTAAGCTCGAACTCCGACGTTTACACAAAGCTGTTTGGGCAGCGGTGCGATTTCTCCGCTCCTGCCGCTCCATGCTGGAGGAAAAAACGATGACCCTCTCTACCATCTCTGCTACCATCTCTGGGGCTGGACGATGTCTGTATTCATCAGGGCCCACATCCGCACCCTGGGTCTCTGCAATCAAGTCAAAGTGGGGGTTCCCGAACGGTCATTCACTGTCCCTGGGTGCGTGGCTGAAGTGGGGATCCACGGCGAAGGTTCTTGTTGTTGTTTTGTTGTTGTTTTGTTGCGTTGTCCCACCCCCCGCTCCGCGACCCACCCGCGACCCACCCGCGACCCCCCCCGCGACCCACCCGCGCGACCCACCCGCGACCCACCCACGACCCACCCCGCGACCCACCCGCGACCCACCCGCGACCCACCTGCGACCCACCCCGCGATCCACCCGAGACCCACCCGCGACCCACCCCGCGCCCGCCCCCTCACTCTTATCCGCAATTGCGGGGTGCTACGTATTTGAAAGATACGCTTTCTTTCCGAAACAGAACTCGCCTCATTGACTTCGACGTGTCGCATTGCGGCTCATGATGGGATGGCCTGGACGCAGGGCGCCAGGACCTCTATCCATCGTGATTTGGGCCGGAAACCGGTCTCTCGTCAGGTGAGTGGCACCCCCCGACGACCGAACATGGTCCTTGTTCTCCAATCTGAGCCCAGGGCATCCCTCCTCATGGACATTGTAGACGGATGGTTCCTTCACGGCGTCGCGCAACACGGCTGTTATGTTCGGTTAAGCAGGTGCACTGACGTATGGCTGCAACGCGCGCCGCGGATGACGAGCGCACTGTTTTTACCCTGCCCGAGCGCGGACGCGCCCGACCCTCACAAGCCACGGGAGCCAAACACTCCTTCCTTCGCGATACGGCAGAGGCAGTCCCACGAGCGTCCGAGCCATCTGGGCTACGGCACTGCGACCTGTCCCGCATGCCAAAGGGGAAGGGGAAGACGAGAGTTGGCCGCAGAGGCAAGAAGGGGCACGGGAGCCAAACACGCGGAACGCGCGCGTAGGCTCCCCAGACCCCCGACGTCACGATGTTTTTGGCGTCGACCTCCAAAGGTCTCGACCCCTTCCCCGGGACCGGTTTCTCGTCCTCAGTCGTTTGTTGCCAGTCCCGAGGCCCGGTAAAGGCTCCCAGAAGCCGAAAACGGCGAAAAACCGTCCGTTGTGATTTTCGAAAGAACGTGCTCTGCCGCTGCTGGCAGAAAAACGGGAAGGGGTCACTGGGGGGTTCCAACCCGTTCCCCCCCCCTCCCCTCGAAAACCCAGAACCCGGAAGGGTCACTGGGGGCTCCAAACCACCACCCCCGGTCCATCATGAAAAGAGGGGGGTACTACGGGTTCGACCCCCCCCCTCCTCCTCGCCGCCGGCAACCGACCCCTTCTCCTCCTCCACTCTGGATGGGGAATTGTGGTGGAGACAATGATTGCGACGGTGGTGGGGATGGTGGTGGGGAGTGGGGACAGCGGGACAGTGGTGGGGACAGTGCAAAAAGTGGGACCGTGGTGAGGGCACTGGTGGGGACAGTGGGGACCATGGTGGGAAGAGTGGGGGCAGTGGGACCGTGGTAGGGACAGTGGAGACATTGGGACAGTGGTGGGGACGGTGGTGGTGGGGACAGTGGCGAGGGGACAGTGAGACAGGTGGTGGGGACAGTGGTGAGGGCGGTGGTGAGGACGGCGGTGGGACAATGGGACAGTGGTGCAGTGGGGAGAGTGGTAGGGACAGTGGGGACAGTGGCGGGGACAGTGGGGACAGTGCGACAGCACAGAGGGACACTGGGACAGCGGTGGGGACAGTGGGACAGTGGTGGGAACAGCGGGGACAGCGGTGGGGACAGTGGGGACAATGAGGAGAGTGGGACCGTGGTGGGGACAGTGGTGGGGACAGTGCGACAGTGGTGGGGGCAATGGTGGGGACAGTGGGGACAGTGGTGGGAGACACTGGGGACAGTGGGACAGTGGTGGGAACAGCGGGGACAGTGGTGGGGACAGTGGTGGTGGGGATAGTGGCGAAGGGACAGTGGGACAGTGGTGGGGACGGTGGTGGTGGGGACAGTGGTGAGGGCGGTGGTGAGGACTCGTTTGCCGGCGGGCGGCGAAGGGGGGGATTCGAACCGGTAGTGACCCCCCGCGGTTTTCCGGAGGGGGGGGAGGGGAGGGTTGGGGGGGGTGGAGGGGATGCCGGGGGAGGGGGTTCGAGGAAAGGGGGGAATTTCGGAGGGGGGGGGGACCCCCGGGTTCCGGAGAGGAGGGGGGGCGGATGGCTCACGCTCTCTCTCTCTCTCTCCCTCTCTCTCATTTTCTCGTGACTCGAGGGGGCCTGGGTCACACACATCCTTGGCGCAGACGGAGCAGAGGCCACGACATCGCCCCCGCGCTGCCGTCCGCCCGGCGGTGGCCCAAGACTCCAGGCGAGGTCTGGGACCCGACGGGCCCCCAGCGCCGCCCTCCGCGCGCGGCTCCTGGTCAGCGCCGCCCTCCTCGGCGGCGGGCACCGCCTCCGCTGGGCGGCATCGTCACTGTCGCGGTCGTCGTCGTCGTCGTCGTCGTCGTCGTCGTCGTCGTCGTCGTCGTCGTCGTCGTCGCCGTCGCCGTCGCCGTCGCCGTCGCCGTCGCCGTCGCCGTCGCCGTCGTCGTCGTCGTCGTCGTCGTCGTCGTCGTCGTCGTCGTCGTCGTCGCTCTCATCCTCCTCCTCCCCCTGCTCTTCCTGCTCCTCCTCCTCCTTCTGCCTCTCCGCCTGCTCCCGCTCCCTCTCGACCTCCTCCGTCTACACTTCCTCCTCAGACTCCTCATCCTCGTCCCCCACCCTCCATCCTCTCTTCTTTTCCCTCCTCCTCCCCCCTCCTCTTCCTCCTCCTCCTCCTCCTCCTCCTCCTCCTCCTCCTTCTCCCGCCACAAAAAACTAGCCATGCTTGATCAGTTTCTCCAAACGCCCGAAAGGCCACGGATATCCTCATGCTCCTCCTGGTGCTGCGCCTCCTCCTCCCCGTCCGTCCCCTCTCCCACCACTACATCGTCCCCCTCTCCCGAACTCCTCTTCCTCCTCGCTGTTCCCCTCCTCCTCCTCCTCCTTCTCCTCCTCCTCCTCCTCCTCCTCCTCCTCCTCCTCCTCCTCCCAAACCTCTCCCCCGCCTCCCTCCGTCCCTCCCTGCCCCTCCTCCACAGGGCAGGGCAAGGTGCAAGAGTCAGTCGGCCTCCCTCTTCCCCCTTCCTCCCCCTCGTCCCCGTCCTCCTCCCTTCCTCTCCTCCCCGAGATGGAGGTCGGGGTATCCATGTCTCCTCCGCCTCCTCCGCCTCCTCATCCTCCTCGTCCGCCTTCTCCTCCTCCTCCTCCTCCTCCTCCTCCTCCCTCCTCCTCCTCTTCCATTTCCTCCTCCTCTTCCTCCTCCTCCTCCTGCTGCTCCTCCTCCGCCTCCTCCTGCTCCTCCTCCGCCTCCGCCTCCTGCTCCTCCGCCGCCTCCTCTCTTTCCTCCTGCTCCAGCACTCCAGGGGGACGCCATCTTCACACCCGCACCGATCCTGCCCAGGTCGATCTTGGGTCCACAATTGGCGTATGCGCCCGCCTGCCGTGGCCACGAAGGCAGACCAAACCAGCCCTGGGCCAAATCTTTGCCTGGACAAGAACAATCGATGTTGGTACATCATCGGCGCCTTCAGACGCTCCGTTTTCTGTCAACCTCCTGGAGTGTGGCCACCAGCAGGCTCCTGCCCTTCGAGGCGGGAGGAGAGTGCCGCACACTCCTGCCTCCCCTTCGCCCTCCCCCTCTCGTCTCTCCCTCCTGGTCCTCCTCTTCCGTAGTCCCGCCCCTCTCGCCCGCGCGCTCTTGGGGTGACAGGGACGTGCCCATACCGCTACTCTCAGGATCTCTTCAGGGGTGCGTTCTGACCAGAACCTCGAGGCGAATCCGGCCGAGGCGATACAAGGAGGGTTGCGGTATCGGTATCGCTTCCTCCCCCGAGAGACGCCTCTTCTGCCCACCCCGCTCGCATGCGCACGTGCAGCTCCACGACCGCAGAACCCTTTCCTGGCTTTCCTGCCTCTTCCCGCCCTTTCCTGCCTCTTCTGACCCCTCCCGCTCCGCGCCTCTCGGGGATCCCTCCGCAACATCGCCACACGTGTGCGCCGGCCCAAGGAGCTGCCAACAGCGAGGCTCGTCGAATAGCGTCCCGAGCCAGATCAACCCTAGAGCGGTCGAGCTGTCCCCCGCCTCTGGTCATACGACGGCGGCTGTGGCAATTACCAGGACCGTGATCGTAACGTCTCTTAGCACCCTTCATCACCATTTTTGCCACCCGGTCAAATACGGCAGCACCGACACGGCGTGTTCCCAAGATCTGGCCCCGCAGGCGAAGCAACATGCACGCCGATGGGAGAGCCGCGCGACGGATGCCAGACGCACTTCCCGTGTGGCTGCTGGAGCAGCTGCTGCTCTCGCTCCTCCTCTTGCCCCTCCTCATGAGTATCGTTTATCCGATCCCCATCCCCAGCGGCGTGGCCTGGGCCCCACTGGCCGACTTACCCCCCTAGATGGGGATGTAGGCCGTACCCCGGGTTTCGAGGGGCGTATCCCCAACTGGGGTGGTAATTCGGTGGGGGCCTCGAAGGGGATGAGGATGGGGATGGGGGTCGGATAAACGATACTGACCTTATCCGCATCCACGCTCTCCATGTGCTCGCCCTCCGATGCGTACGTTCCTGGCGTGGCTTGCAGCCTGGAGGGATCCGAACGTCCACGTAGATTGGGGCATGGCCTTCGCTCGTCCCGCATAGCTGTCGAATAGGCTGGCTGCCTGCACGGGCCTGGTCGTCGTGTGCTGAGGGTCCCCGCCTCCCCCGGGTGCTGGGTGCTCGACCCCAGCGTGGCATGGATAGACTTCGCTTGCTGGCTTTGCATCTCTGGTACGGGTTCACCTTAGCTTTGTTGGGCTTCGACTAAGCACGATCCAGGTGAAAGTTAACAGCACCTTGACTTGATCCGTACCATACCCCCCCCCACCACATGCAGATAGGAGTGAGGGTTTGCACTGGTCTCGGCGCGACGCGCTGTGAACCGAACAAAGAAGCCCGCCGCAGGTGCCACTTTTTCCAACTTTGAGCATACATGTCTGAGCAGCCAAGACCGGCGCCACCAATGGGTCCCCCCACGACGCCGAGGGCCCCCCCCGACGGGGTACTGAAACAATATTAACAAAACGCTCACTCAATAACGAAGCCCGCCGCAGGCGCCGTTTTTGTACGTTCAGCGTTGCTGCATCTCTGCGCAACCAAGACCGGCGCCGCCCGTGGGCCCCGCGGCGGCGGGCTCCCACGACGCCGCGGGCCATCCCGGCGAGAAACTGGAAAAAGTTGAACGGACCATTCAACGAAGAAGCCCGCCGCAAGCGCCGATTCTTTAGTTTCCCACGCTGCATGCCCGCGAAGCCAATCCCAACGCCGCGTGGGCGCCGCGGCGACGGGCCCCCACGACGCCGCGGGCCCCCCGCGAGGGGGCCCTCGGGCCCCCTCCCCCGGGCCGCCACACGACCAGCAACCCCGCGGCGCCGGGACCCCACGACGCCGCGGGCCCCCCGCGAGGGGTGCCCCCACCACCCCCTGGGGCCCCCACGCGTGCGCGCGGGCCCCCCCGGGCCCCGCCGGGTTTTCGCCCAGGGCCGGAAAGAACCCAAAGAAGATGATGATGCTGCTGCTGCTGCTGATGTTGTTGTTGTTGTTGTTGCTGCTGCTGCTGCTGTTGTTGTTGTTGTTGTTGATGATGATGATGATGATGATGATGATGATGATGATGGATGATGATGATGATGATGATGATGATGATGGTGATGATGATGATGATGATGATGATGCTGGATGTGATGATGATATGGCGATGAGAATAAGCGCGAAGACGTTTGCCCCGAAGTAGCCAACGCGCGCACGACTTGAAATATATTCGCATGAACGGGAACCCCTCACTCCGATCAAAACCTAATACCACGAAACTGTCACTGTATGTGTCCGCCTACGTGTGCCTTAGCGTTGACCATGTGCGCTTTGCATGTGCATGCTCGTTTGCATGCGCCGTTGCACGATTGTGGCTGTTCGGGTTTCTCAACAACTAATTGTGCTTTCATGTAAGCGTATCCTTCTGGCCGCCAGCTGCTTCCGACGCGTTGCATGCGTGCACCCTGGCAATACTGCTCCCCAATTTACCGCCAGCCTTTTCCCACTCGCCGGCTCGGCCGCTGCGGTGCTGCGTGAGGCTCTGGCCCACCGCTTTAGGTTAATTCGTCTTTGCGCGCCCCGCTCTGACTGGACTCGCCGCTAGCGCGCTCGCCTGCGGCCGCTGACTAAAAAAAGTAAGCGTATCCGTACGTGTGATTGTACCTTGAAAGGCGTTCGATCGCTACAAATACAATCGCTGGGACATCCAACAAAACCAACCGAGATAAACAAACCCACGCGAAACCGACCTGTCAAAATCATAACCCTAGACCCAGCATCACCCATAAACGTTCGTTGGTTTCCCGTGCAAGTCGATCCGTGAGATTTTTAAGGCCTGGGAGCAGGGGAGCAAAAAACAATTCGCGCTTTTGGTCCACGGTTCCCCAAAAGCAACAGCTTACGGCATTGTCATGCCGTGACGGCGTCGGTGCTGGTTTCTGACACCAAACTGGCCATCGCTCGGACGTCCATTCCCTGTGCTTTTTTCGGTTTCGTGCGTGGTTGCTTCGCCAAATCATCCAGGATGCTCCTCGATGGTCCTCGCCGAGACAAAATGCACACGTCCGAGCGATGCCAAGCAACATAATCCCAAGGCACCTCCGGGGGTCTGTCCCGGCCAGTCGTTCAAGCGGCGTCCAGCCGCGGCGGTCAGGGGCGCATCAAAGACCGAGAGACGAAGAACGATCGGTGGGAAACGCGACGAGGGGCCACGCTGGCAGCGGACCAGCTCAGGAAGGGAGGCGTCGACCTGGAATCGGCGATACATCGATGACAGATCGGCGTCAGGCCCCCGATGGCAACCCCGCACGTCGGGGTGGGAGGAGGAGGAGGAGGAGGAGGAGGAGGAGGAGGAGGAGAAGGAGGAGAAGGAGTAGGAGGAGGAGGATCGGGCCCCAATCGGCGATGGATGGGCGATCGGGTGTCGACGCGGTCCCTGGAGAGCCCATCCCCCCTCGCTCTGCTTTTGCAGAGGCTTTGCTCAGACTTGAGCACCCGCGCCCGCGTCGCCGCCGTCCCGAGGTGGCGCGAGCCCGCTCGACACTCGCCCCGTGGGGAGTGCGGCGGCAGCGCCTGCGACGGCGCGACCGGCGCGGCCGCGGGGGCCGCGGCCTTCAGGTCCGCGGCCTTGACGGCCTGGGGCTTCCAAGGCCGTTGTCGCGCCACCGACGTCCGCCGACGTCGCAGTTGTCGCCGCCGTCATCGTCGTCGTCAGCTTCGTCGTCGGCCGAGGAGGAGGAGGAGGAGGAGGAGGAGGAGGAGGAGGAGGAGGAGAAGGAATAGGAGGAGACCGAGCAGGACGTGGCCCTTTACGAGGGCGCGGATGAGGGGGTGAGGGTAGGAACAGGAGGGGGAGGCAACAAAAGGGAGAGCAAGATGATGGGAGGAAAGAGCACGACGACAACAACAGGAGGATGAGAAGGATGGCGGGGATATGGGAAATGAGAGGGAACTACTTCAAGTAATAACGAAGAAAGGAGGAGAAGGACAGGGGATGATGATGGGGAAGACGGGAGGGGGGGAGGGACAGGGAGGACAAAGAGCACGTCGAGGAGGAGACGGAGGACGACGAAGAGAAGCAGGAAGACGAAAGGAATGACGGCGGGGACGAGGACGAGGAGGATGAGAACAGTTTCCTTCCCCCCACGCAGCTGCCGCCGTCGCCGAGGAGGCAGCCGCTGCCACTCCTCCTCCTCCTCCTCCTCCTCCTCCTCCTCCTCCCCCCCCTCCTCCTCCTCCTCGCCCTCCTCCTCCTCCTCGCCCTCCTACTCCAACTTACTCCTCATCTTCCCCCCCCCCTCCCCTCCTCCTCCTCCTCCTCCTCGCCCTCCTCCTCCAATTTACTCCCTCCTCCTCGCCTCCCTCCTCCCCCCCCCCTCCCCCCCGCCCCCGCCCGCATCCCACGCCTCGCCGGGCCGTGGAGGCATCGGCCCCTGCAGGCCGAGGCGGCCACGCGAGGCTGGCGTCTCGACCGCGCCGCCCACCTCGGCGTGCCCGAGAGCGTACAGCGGGTCCTACAGTCAACCCGTATAGGAAGGATGCGCGGCAAGGATGCGAGGGCCTTGGACGCCCAGTTCGAAGCTTTTCGAGCAGGGCGCGGCCAAAGGAAGTGGTCGAGGATGGACCGAGGAAGCACGGATGCAAGGGTGCCCTTGGGAAGGTTGCCCGTCCTTCCCATGCGGGTTGACTGGAGGACAGAAGAACATCTTCCAAGAACATGAGATCCTCCGCCGGCCAGACTGAAGAACAGTCGAGGGCACCCTCCCCCAGGATGCACAAGAACATCCCAAAAGCACGATGAACATCAGGGTACCCTCCCCGAGCCGACCTCGATCTTATACCGTGGTCCGACCCCAGAAGGGGTGGTGGTGGCACGGTGCGGGATGGGCCGAAGGCCATTCGATACGGGTGAATTGCCTTTCCATTTTAATTGGAACCTCAATTCGGTACACCTCTCACGCACTTCGTTGACGTTGGGCGCTCAGCTGGCCCCCGAGACGGCTCCTTGGAGCTTCAATTCGGCACACCCCTCACGCACGTCGTGCCTCATGGACCCCAGAAGGCATTTAGCTGGCCTCCAAGACCGCCTAATGCCCCGCGGGGCGCCAATACGCCCGCAAGAAACATTGCAACGATTGGTACCGACCCTCGTCGGGGCAGTATCCCTAACACACATACGCACACAAATACACAAACACGCACACACGCACGCACGCACGCACGCACGCACGCACAGACACACACACACACACACACACACACACACACACACACACACTGAGTGTAACATCCTGGGGGCCCGCCGTGACTCCCCGCTTTGCGGGCACAATCATTTCAGAATCTGGCCTACGCATGCGTCCAAAAGATGACGAAGAGATGCGTAATGGATGCCCGCGAGAGGCCCTCAAATCCAGGGCGCTCTGAATACTGCGCCATCGCCCCAACCGCCGGCGGGCCTCTTCGCTGGAGAACCACTTCGCCAGCGGACTGCTCCGCGACAGGAACCCTTCATTGTCGAGGGCGGGCAGCAGTCGGACCCTAAGGGGCGGACCGGGCAAGCAGACCCTAAAGTTACGTAGGTCGGGCATGTCCCTGACTTTTTCCAACAGTTCCTCCTGAAGAGGGACAGGCCCGACTTCACCCGAAAGGTCGAGCTGGGCGGAGACGGGAAGCCATGAAGCGAACGGTCGGGGATCCCAGACGTCCTCCGAAGTGGTTTGCTTTTCACTCCGCGGCCCGACGAGGTCCCCCGACTCCTTCCCTGGGGGCGGCTTCGCACCCCGGATCCGTGTCTGCTGGTCTGGGGCCCGAGAACGGCCCCCCCGGAGGCCGAACACTAGGTCGGGGCGTGTCCTCCTGCAGTCGGATTCTGCACGACAGATAACGAAGAGTCAAACAAATACCCCCCAAATGCCACAAAATAGTCCAAACATCGTCCCCAGAGTACGTTTTACTATATGACTCCTGTAGGGGGACACGCCCGCCGCACACGAGGGAACTCGCCCGAACTGACCAAAAACAGCTCGTCTTTGGGTGACCCAAAAGGGGGTCCAGCTGAAAGAGGGTGGTGCAATAGATTTGGGGCACTTGCATTTCAAATGTATTGCGCCAGAGAACTGTATGGCATCGTACTGCATTGTGTTTGTGGTGCGCGCGAAAATGCAGCAATACATTTGCGCCCCGGAATGTGTTGCGCGCCCCAAATGAATTGCAACCCCTGGACCCCCTTCTGGGTCAACCCGAGGGACGTCCGCGCAGGCGCGCGCCACCCGCGGGCTGAGGGGTGCCGGGAAGAATGGCCAGCCGCGCTCCCGGGCTCAGGCTCCGGCTCGAGAGGGGTACAGGTGGCGGCCGGGAGCTGGGCGCCGGCAACAGGGGGGCGGGAGGGCGACGATCGGGAGCCGACGTCGGCGTCCTGCGCTGTCTGGCGAGCAGGCCAGCGCGCAGGGCGAGCGGGCCCGCACGGGCGGGCTGGGCGGGCGGGCCCCGACGGGCGGCGCGAGGGGGCGGAGCGAGCCAGTCGGGGATGGACAGAACCCCCTTTCAGTAAAAGGTGGTTTAGCGAAGACGACCTCTGGAGGCCGCCTGGATGGGGTCGGAGTAATTAGGTGGTGTCGGAGGATCGCGCCGCATCGCCAATACGTCGGCGATGCATCGCCGATGCATCGGCGACGTCGGCGATGCATCGGCGCCGTCGGCGAGGAGAACATCGGGCTCCACATCGAGCCGCATCGGCGATGCATCGGCGATGCGGCGCGATCCTCCGACCCCATCTGCCTTGACGCCATCTAAAAGGCCTAGACTAGTGAACACGACCTCGGGCCCAGACCTGGCGGGCGAAAGCCTAGAAAATGACGGCCGCGGCGCCCTCTCGAGAACCGAGAACGGACAAATCACTGATCGACTCGTCAGGGGGGGTATTCTGTCCACCCCCAAGCGAGGGCGAAGCGGAGCGGGGCGGGCCGGTGCGCGGGCGAAGAGGCTCTGCGTCTCCGCGGCTACCTGTAAGTCGGGCGTGTCCCTCTACAGGAGGAATATTCAAAAATAGTAGAAACATAATCTGGGATGTTTTTGTTTCGATGTTGTTCCCCACATGTATCGTGGGGTTATGGTTTTCTTCTCTGCCGCGTCGCACCCGCGTCTTCCACCCGCCTCCCTCTCCTTCTCCCTCTCCTCACGCACACACACAAACACACAACACACACACACACGATGTATGCGTCCATACTGGGCACACACGCACACACACACACACGTGAGGCACACGTCCCGATACGGCCGCACACATGGGCCATGGCACAGGGCATAGCAGGCGTGGCGCTTTCTCGACACCGTAGGGGGTGCGCAGGGGGGGGTGCCCGAGCGCGGCGTCTATGCGGGCCATGGCGCAGGGCATAGCACGCGTTGTACTTTCTCGACACCATACGGGGTGCGCAGGGGGTGGTGCCCGAGCGCGGCGTCTGTGCGGGCCATGGCGCAGGGCATAGCAGGCGTGGCGCTTTCTCGACACCGTAGGGGGTGCGCAGGGGGTGGTCCCCAAGCGCGGCGTCTACGCGGGCCATGGCGCAGGGCATAGCAGGCGTGGTACTTCCTCGACACCAGAATGGGTGCGCAAGGGGGGGTCCCCGAGTGCGGCGTCTGTGCCGGCCATGGCGCAGGGCATAGCAGGCGTGGCGCTTTCTCTGCACCATAGGGGGTGCGCACGGGGTGGTGCCCGAGCGCGGCGTCTATGCGGGCCATGGCGCAGGGCCTGGCAGGCGTGGCACTTTCTCGACACCATAGGGGGTGCGCAGGGAACGGCCTCCGAGCGCGGCGTGTGGCACTTTCTCGACACCATAGGGGGTGCGCAGGGGGTGGTCCCCGAGCGCGGCGTCTATGCGGGCCATGGCTCAGGGCATAGCAGGCGTGGCACTCTCCCGACTCATAGGGGGTGCGCAGGGGGTGGTCCCCGAGCGCGGCGTCTATGCGGGCCATGACGCAGGGCATAGCAGGCGTGGCACTTTCTCGACACCATAGGGGGTGCGCAGGGGGTGGTGCCCGAGCGCGGCGTCTATGCGGGCCAAGGCTCAGGGCATAGCAGGCGTTGTACTTTCTCGACACCATAGGGGGTGCGCAGGGAACGGCCACCAACATCATTCTCACATGCTTCACTTCAGCTACCATCACTTCAGCAATGATATAAGTATGTGGAGTTCCTCGGTAGTGCATTTTTTATAGATTGGTTGCCAATGTATGTGTATTCGTTTTTGAATATGTATCGAGTATTCTGCATTTGTCCTCCATAATCTACCTGTAGGGGGACATGCTGGACCTCAGGCTACCACCGGGGACAGCTTGCGAGCACAGCCGAAGCATGTTCAGAAGAACTGGGTCAAGAGAATGAGCCCCTTCGCTGAGCTCAGAAAAGACGGGACATCGTGGACATTTTGGGAGACTTGTAACGTATCATTATCATGGACCTCGTGCCCCTCTGGATCTTCATCTCGCCCAGGCCACCCACGTCATCAGTGTGGCCCGAAGCTTCCTAAATTAGAGGAAGAACAGGCGGCATTAACACACTTTCTCTGAGTCGGCGCGGATTACTTGGAACGGCGTTGGGACCCCTTCCATGACGCGCGGAGCGCGCCAGGGGGCGGAGGCGCCGCCCAGGGGGGCCCAGCGCCGATCCAAGAGATCTGCGCGAACCTCCGAGAACTTCTGCTCATGCCGCTGTTCTTCCCCGAGGGAATGGAATCGGAGGATCGGCGACGTCTACGATGCATAGGCTCCGTCGGCGTGGAGAGAATCGGGCTCCGCACCGAGCCGCATCGCCGATGGCATCGGCGACCCAGCGCGATCCTCCGACCCCATCTGCTTGGACCCTCTTTGGGAGGCCCGGATTCCTGGCGCAGTCGAAGCTGGCAGTCGGAATGCCCCAAGGGGGTTCCGCAGGGCCTCGGGAGGCCGTGCGGACACGGCTCGAGCGGGGCGCGGCCCACGGGAGAGGCCAAGGAAGGGCCGAAGGGAAAAGATGCAGGGGATGCCTTTGAACGTCGCTCCTCCTTTCGGCGGCGAGCCCCGGGGGGGAAGTGAGAGGTGGCGGGCCT
Organism: Prorocentrum cordatum; assembly: GCA_963575745.1. Lineage (NCBI taxonomy): Eukaryota > Dinophyceae > Prorocentrales > Prorocentraceae > Prorocentrum > Prorocentrum cordatum. The sequence goes on along the minus strand of CAUYUJ010016727.1, from coordinate 108,535 downwards.
TCTCAGAAGGCTCGGAAGTCCCCTGACCTTCTGAGAAGCTTCTCCCCGAGGAGGAGGAGGAGGAGGAGGAGGAGGAGGAGGAGGAGGAGGAGGCGGCAAGCTTTCCGCCGATCCTTCCTGTCAGTGCTGGTTGCAAGCCGTGCCTTTCCTCTCGCGCCCTCTGCGCGCAGGCGGGGCGGCGGCGGCGTGTGCCTGCGCCGGGGCGCTCGCCGCGGCCCTGGCCTCCAACTCCTCGGCGGCCTGCGCGGGGCTCGCTGCGAGGAAGGGCTGGCCGCTCTGCGCGGGCCTCCAGCGCAAAGGGCCAGTCGTGGGCGCGCAAGCCTGGATTAGCGACCCACGGAGTTGGCGCGCGGTCGCCAAATCCTCCTCCTCCTCCTCCTCCTCCTCCTCCTCCTCCTCCTCCCTCCTCCTCCTCCTCCTCCTCCTCCTCCCTCGTCCCTCGTCCCTCGTCCCTCCTCCCTCTGGGGGGCGCGCAAGCATGATTAGCGATCCATGGATTTGGCGCGCGGTCGCCAAATCCATGGATCGGGGGAGGTGCCCTCCCCAGAATGCGGCCGGTGCCGCCTCGCTCGGCGGCGGAAATCCGCGATTTCCCATGGAAGCGGGACCCGACGCCGGGCCACGCCCCCTTGAGCCACGACTGCGATCGCCTGAAAACAGGGAGGCAACGTGTCATCGAGGAGAGGCTCTGAAGAGGGGAAGCAGACTCGGGGGCAGATGTCGTCGCCATCTGGCGCGAGGCGCAGGCCAGAAGAGGCGCACTCTGCCAGCGGACGCTGTCGCGCTGGCAGCGCCAGCCCACGCGTGCGGCGCACGACCGGGTCCTCCGCGGCGCTCGGGCCCCCGGCGGCCCCGGAGTCTCTTTTCGCAGCGCCCCCGGGCCTCATCGGGCCCGAGAGCGGGCCCCGGGGCCGCCGGGGAACTGCCGAGGATGAAGAGCTGGTTAGGAGTTGAAGGCCCCTGGGTCTGGGCGCCGCTTCTAGATGCTAGGTTGAAGTGGGGCTGGTCCCTCTACAGACGGAATCTTCCCAAATAGTCCGAACAAAAGCTATGGGCACGATTTTTGGACCAGTGGCCTCAGTTTTGCATTTTTCCTCCAAGATGCGCCTGTATAGGGGGACGCGCCCGACCTGATTCTGGGTGCCTCCTGGATGGGGTCCGAGCAGGTGGGGTCGGAGCATCGCGCCGCCTCGCCGGTCCATCGCGGCTGTATCGCGGCTGTACCGACGAGGCATCGGCGACGCATCGGCGGTGCGTCGGCGAGGCCGACGTGGAGAGAAAGTCGGGCTCCACATGGAGCCGCGTCGCCGACGCATCGGCGGTGCGGCGCGACTATCTGGCCCAATGAACTCGTCACTGCACCGACCTTGCAGACGTGCTGCAGCCGATTGTTGCGTGGATTTCTGTCAATGCAAAACCCAGAAAAACGCGAGTGAAAAAAACGAGCATAATTTCGCGTGTTTTTTGTCTTCATTCCTGGCCAAATAAAATCCGCACGAAATCCACCTCGAAACTCTCCAGGACACTCCCGGCCCATCCTATCGGTTTCCGAACGAAATCCGCTCTGCGATGTTGGCGACATGACACTCGGACCGCATCTGGGAGACAGCCTCCCTCAGGAAGGGCGCGTCGGGCGGCGGCTGGCGTAGGCCTGCCTCGGGCCGGGGGGGGGAGGGAGGGGGAGTTGGAGGGGGGAGGGGGGTTGGAGGGGGGAGGGGGAGGAGGAGGAGGAGGAGGAGGAGGAGGAGGAGGAGGAGGAGGAGGAGGAGGAGCGAACGTAACCTTGAAGGCAGGTTCGTCCGCGCTTAGCCACGCCGCGGCGCGCCCGCACCTCCACTCAAGTCAGCAGGAAGCTGGAGGGCGCGGCGAGCGGCGGCGAAGGCCGTGTTCTGGTTGTGGTACGACATCGGGAGGGGGTAGTCCTTGGTGAGGTGGTACGCCCGCGTCGCGACGGCGAGGCGCGTGGCGGAGTTCGGGATGCCGTTCTCGCCGTCGAACGGGTGCGACAGCTCGGGGAGCGCCATGCGCGTGAGGAGGTTGGCGCTCAGCTGGCCGCGGGGCAAGCTCAGCTGGTGCCACATGCGCTCGCATGTCATGTAGTGCTGAATGTTATCCTTGGCGAGCTGGTGCGTGCACCCGAAGTGGCAGGGGCGCTTGTCCTGGATGACATGCATGCGGTAGCTGGTGGTCCATGCGCCCACGAGGGCCTTCACTGTGGCCCACATCCGTGCGGGCGGTTGCGTAGCCAGGTAGGTGCGCAGACGTTTCCAGCGAGCTGGTAGGTCGGCGGGAACCCGCTGGAGACGAAGAAGATCAGGCGGCTCATCCTCGTCATCAGGAGGGTCTTCGTCGCCAGGAGGAGGAGGAGGAGGAGGAGGAGGAGGAGGAGGAGGAGGAGGAGGAGGAGGAGGGGGAGGCCTGCCTCGGGACCGGGGGGGGGTCGCAGAAGCGGACCGCCCGCGGCACGACCTCCGTACGCTGCGGGCCAACAGGCGAAAGGTCCGAGGGCACGGGAGCCGGCGGCGCAGCAGCAGGGCAATCCCAGGGCCTAAGACTCGCAGAGGACATCCACTGCACTCCGCTCTGCGTCTTCCCCATACCGTCGTGTTCGTCCTGCCGCCCTGTCCTGCCTCCCACTTCCAAGAGCAGTGGGACCTGGAGAAACGAGTCAGACGAAAACAAACAGAGTACTAGGATGACCGTGGGGATTGCTAAGTGGACAGGGAGGGTACAAGTGGATGCCAAGGTGGGTTATACCTGGCCCAACCTGGCTAACAAGTGGGTTACAAATGCCCCGAGTGGCTTATGGGGGAGTAGATTAACTCCGCGAAGTGGGCGGAAGCCCACTTAGCCTAGATCGTTGACCCAAACAATGTTGGGCATGTGCAGCCAACTTATTGGCCAGGGTGGGCCAGAGATAACCCACCTTGGCATCCACTTGCAACCCCCCTGATCCACTTAGCAACACCCGCGGCGATTCCAATGGAGGGGGGGTGAACGAATCCGTTCACGTAGCTGATCTTTCTGGTGCCTCCCGGGGCCCGGAGGCGCCAGCACATCGAGGACAGCGCCCGGCAGCGGGGCCGAAATCAGCTGCACGCAGCAGATTTCCCAACCCTCCTTTCCCCATCCCCCTCCTTGCGTCCGACCTAAGAGAACGTCCGGTGGATGAGGAAAGCAACAATTTCAATGGAGGCTGAAACTGAACTTCGGATATTTGGTGCTTCTGGAACTTCGGATATTATACTGGAGGCCGAGACCTTCCAATAACTTCGAAACTTAAGTGGAGGCCAGAACTAACCTGTGCTGCTTCTGGTGACCCCTTCGAACCGCAGCAGCACGGCGGACCTCCTTGTCGTCGATGATGCGGGCGACTTCGCCGTTCTTCAGGCCTTCCCGCACCCGTGCGCCGAAGGCCGCTGGCTAACAGGGAGGATTCCCAGACCTGTGCCACAGGAAAACACGCACGACATACTGTTTAGTTCCCAAGATGCCCGCGTCAAGCCCCAGGGTCATAAAAGAACAACGCGACGATAAACTTGTCCCGGGTACTGGGTCAACGGCTCCGAGGGTCCACGTCCTGGGAAGCACAACGCGTCGGAGGTTTCGGGGGAGGCTGAAGCACAAATCCGACGGCCCCTCTTGACTGAGGTGGTCTAGCGCGCATTCTCGTCCAGCACCATATGTCTCACCTTCGGTAACAATCGTCAGACTGCTCTCCATTCATGTACACCCCCTCCCCCACTTCACCGACCCCCAACCCGGGCGGATGCGGACACCACCCCACGACCCCCTGCCAAACACATTACGACATTTGCTTTGCGGTTGAATCTAAACGATGTTCGGGCGACCCGCGATCACGTTGCATCGTTGTTGCAAGTTGATAGGGGGCGAATCGGCGGTGGACGAACCTCCCTTTAGTAAACCTCACTTTAGTGAAAACGGCCTGGGACCGAAACCGACCGACCTGGACCCGCAGAAATGACGACCGCGATGGCCTCTCGCGAACCGAACACGGCCAATTCGCTACTCGACCTGCCAGGGTAGGAGGTCGATCAACCTCCGAGCGAAGGGGATGCTACCAGAAAACACCCCGTGCGCAACAGCCCACCATCCGTGCCAGATCGCTGCAAGGCCCCGCGTCTCGACGAACGGATGGGGTCCACGCGCGGGCGCCCCGCGAGCGTGGTGCACAGTCACTGACGGAGATGATTTAGGGGGGCCCTGGGGCACACACACACATAAATACACACAAATGACAGAACTCCCAATATTCTTATATGGTCTGGGTTTTTTGTCGTCCCCCCCCCCCCACTTCCCACATGTCCCTATAATTTCCGAGGAGTCGACGCTTCATTGTGTCTGTGTGTTTTCCCCCCCTGAATGGTGGGGGTGCCCTGGCACGCAAGGCTTAGGTCGGGCATGTTTCCTTACAGGCGGATTTTCGACGACTAAAAATAATCACAAAATCTATTCAAAACATATCAAAGGTAACAGAAACATCGCCCGCTGACTATGTTTTGACTATTTTTTGAAAATTCCTCCTGGAGAGGGAACAACCGACTCAACGCAAGGCGCACCTCGCGAGCGTCGCGCAACTTGCTGGCGTCCCAATTCTGAGCATGGACCGACCGTCCCGGCATTCCTATAGTCCCACCACGAAATGTTTTGGAACCCAGAAATGTTCAAAGAAAAAATTATGTTCTTCGAGCATTAACCCGATGTATTAAAACAAGACAGACTCCGCCAGAAATGTTCTAAGAACATTTCGTGGGAACCACGCACGGTTCTTAGAACATTGTTTGGTGGGGCTATAGGCGAGCCGGGACGCTTCGCCACTGCTTGACATTTGGCTCCCGATGATTGTCAGTGGCGGCCCCTGCCCACACTGAGACTCGGGTGCTCCTCACGCTTCTTCCCTCCCAATCAACTCGACAGCAGAACAAAAGCACCCGATGCCCGTCCAACATCAGATCCGCTGCCCCTCATGGGGGCTATCACCGCACCCATTAAATATTGGCTTGAACTCGATAGCGGCCGTGACTTAAAGTGGCCGGCCGTCGGGTGCTTCTCATGTGTTGGGAGGGCGGGTGGCAGTGGGCGAGACGGCTTGCGGCCTGCAGATAACGTGGAGTGCCCCGCGAGGCGCTCGAGCGCCCAAGATGGCCTACTGAGGCTCCAAGACTGCCTAAGACAGCCCACGATGACCTCCGCGATGGAATGAGGATGCGCGAAATCGCTCAATCTGGTTTCCGACCTGCTCCAAGAGGCCCCAAGACCCCTCCGAGGCTACCTTGACTGGCCACGGAGCCTCCCACGGACTTCCAACAACCAACGAACACAAATGATGTTTGATCTTCCGCCCTGTTGCTTCTGACTGGCTTCTGAGGCCTCAAAATGGCTCCAGGATGGCCCAAGAACTCCCCGAGAGAAGCCCGAAGCGGGCTCCAACACGGCTCCCAATAACGCCGCAAGATGGCCCCAAGAGTCGACATCTCAGCCTCAAGACTCAAAACGAACGACGCAAATGTCGTACCCTTGTTCCTCTAGCTGAATTCATTGGATGCTACCTGGCGTAATCCTGAAACAGTAAGGCATTGCACTGTGAATGTCTAAGCTACGTGGTGCCACATACGTGGTGCAGGCCTACCGGTGTAACCTCTGTGGTGTGCGCTACGAGGCGCAACCGATGCGGCGGCAACGAAGCGGCACGGGCAGCAACCTGGCGAACCCTCGGCACACACAAACACACACACACACACACACACACACCGCACGAGGCGGCGACGAAGCGGCACGGGCGGCAACGTGGCGAACCCTCGGTACGCAAATCCAGCGCACGAGATGACGACGAGGCGGCAACGAGGCAGTACTGGAACGAACGTGGCGAATCCTCGGCATACCGCCAGAGGCGGCAACGGGCGGCAACGTGGCGAATCCCGGGCATACCCAAATAGCGCACGCAGCGGCAACGACGCGGCAACGGTGCGGCAACGGGCGACAACGTGGCGAATCCTCGGCATACCCACACCGGCAGCAACTGGCGGCAACATTGCGGGTACCGGCAGACGGCAGCGGGCGGCAACGTGGCGAATCCTTCGGTATACCCCCGCAGGCGGCAAAGGGCGGCAACATGGCGACTCCTCCGGCATACCCCCACAGGCGGCAACGGGCGGCATCGTGGCGAGTCCTCGGCATACCCACGCAGCGCACGAGGCGGCAATGACGCGGCAGCGAGGCGGCAACACGCCGCAAGGAGGCGGCAAGGTGGCGTGTCTTTGGCATACCCCCACAGGCGGCAACGCGCGGCAACGCGGCGAATCTCTGGCATACCCCATATCCCAACAAGCGACAGCGGGCGGCAACGGGCCGCAACGAGGCGCATCCTCATCAGACCCACACAGCGCACGAGGCGGTAACGACGCTCTTCGGCATACCCACACGAGCCGTAACGGAGCGAAGCCTTGGCATACCCAAGCAGCGCTCGAGGCGGCAACGAGCAGCAACGAAACGGCAACTTGGCGAATCCTCCGGCAGGCTTGCAGTCGACAACGGAAGGCAACGGGCGGCAACGGAGTGAATTCCCAGAGGCGGCAGCGGGCGGCATCTTTGCACATCCTGGGCATACACATGTATTCTTTGGCAACAGAACCAGCAACCTCTAAGTGCAAACACTGTTTGGCGCCATCCCTTGGACGTCGTTGGCCACACATGGCTCAAATATGGCTTCCGATCCTGTAAGATGGCATCCAAGCTGGCACGCTATGGTCCAAGTTGGTTCAATGCGACCTCCAAAACACTTCGGGGTCCAAAGTGGTACGCTACGGTCAAAGATGGTTCAAGTTGGTACGGCTCCAGTGAGGTTTCGAGCGGCAGCGGAGCCTCCCACAGAGGCCGCCGAGAGGCCAAAGCAGTCCAAACCGTTCGCATGCCAATCATGGTCGCACGATCGCCCGTCCGCCTCCGATGAGCCTCCCTGGCATCAAGATGACCCCATAACTGCCCAAGAGAGCTCCAATAGGGGCCCAGGAGGGCTGCAGGACAGGCCCAGAGGCGCCGTAGAGCGCCCCCAAAGCACCCCGAGAGGACCCTAAAAGACGCGTTCTGGGACGCAGGAGGTACGGGCCAATTGAGGACTGCCCCGTATTGGATCGATGTCCTCCAAGATGGGCTGGCCCCCAGTCCAGCATGGCCCCAAGAGTGGCCCAAGAGGACCCCAAGAGGGCCACAAGAGGGCCCCGAGAGGGCTCCAAAGGCCCCCGGAGTGGCAACAAGGGATCCACAAGATGTCCAAAGTAAGTTGTCGAGAGGCTCCCATCTCGAAAGGTACGATATGGCATTTACGGTTGATTCTTGGGTCTGCTCAGACCGATCCCGAGTGTGGGTTTGAAGGCTGCCACCCTTCTTCATTAACCCATTGGTCTTGCAAGTCCGGATGACAGGCAACTCGCCTGAGCATCATTTCTGGACAGGCTGGCGGGGATTGTTTGTCGCAGCCGCAGGCGAAGGCGCCGGCGGCGTCACAGGTCGGCTCGGGCTACGAGCAAAACTAATTGCCTAGCGCGCGCAGGCAACAGCAAAACCTACCGCCGGGGGAAGCTGGGCTGCGCCGAGGGCAGAGGCTAGCTGGTGGGGATACTTTCTTCCTCGCGGGCGCGAGCGGACGCGCAGGCGCCGAGTCGAAAGGTCCGGGCCACGGGCCGATCAAAATTGGCAACGCGCAAGCCGAGAAGCGCAGCGACCGAGCCCGAAATCAGAACCTACCGCCGGTGGGGCAGCTGGCTGAGGCTGAGCTGGCTGAGCTGACTGCAAACGGCCAGGGTAGCAAATGCAAACGTGCGGGTGAATTAGGTCGTGCACGCCAGGAGATGTCGTGACCTGTTCTGTATCTACAGACCAGACGTCGGCCAAGCGAGGCAGTGCCACCATACGGTCAGACCAGGGACGGCGGCCGACCAGGAACAGGGTCCGACCAGGAATGCGCGCGTGGCATTGCTAGCGGGGCTCGGCTGCGCAAAAGAACTGCCTTCGCCAAAGGATATAATTGCACAGAGCGTCGGGACATGCTGCTGGTGCTAACGAGCGGCGATGGAGTCTGCCCACACAAGCCGCTTCTAAGATTGCAGGCCTGCCGAACGCAGGGAGCAGAGAGGCGCATCTGCGGACCTCTGCAACAAGAGGCAAACAACAAGCACCGCTGTAAGCATCAAGAGTCTGTAGCTTCAAGCGGTAGGTTCTGCCGAACACTGCCCCTACACGTTGCATTGCAGAGGTTAACGAACGGCTATCAGGAGACGAATAAGAAACTGCAAAGCGACACAAGCTACACGATGATGGCTGCGGCTATGGTCGTCTGCCTCCGACTCGGCAACAGAAACGGTGATCACGACTCGGGTAGTAAACGACGCAACCAACGGCTGCAGATACATACGGCTGATGGCCGTCCCATCCTTGTGTAGAGAGAACGAGAGAGAGAGAGAAGAGAGAGAGCGAGAGAGAGAAGGAGAGCCAGGGAACGGCTGATGGCCGTAAGGGTAAGGCTGTGATAACTGGGGACTGGGGCTGCCTGGCGGCCTCAACCGCGGCTGGAGTGCGAACGACGCTGCCGCCTCCTGGAGCGGTTGGCGCGGAGCTGTCGGCTGCCTCTCCCCGCCTGTCGGGAACAGGGTTGTCCTCAGTGGCAGCATCATTGTCCATTATGTTGTCTGCCCCCGTCAGCCCGAGCACAGCATTGCTACTGCGTGCGTCCTCCTCCCCCGTTCTCGATGGCCTACCCGACTCACGGCTGATGGCCGTCTGTTCGCACGAGAGAGTGGGGATGCCAGGGAAACGGCTGATGGCCGTCTGCCCTTCTCCAATTCCAGTCTCCTCTTCTGTCCTCGACTGTCTACCCGACCCACGGCTGGGGGCAGGGTGCTCGCCTGAGGGAGTAGGAGTGCCAGCGATACGGCTGATGGCCGTCTGCTCTTCTCTAATTCCCGTTCCGTCGCCCACATCAAGAGCCAGGGAGGCAGGAGGGACGAGGAGGAGAGGAGAAGAGGGAGGAGAACGGCAGATGGCCGTCGGCTCTTGGAAGGGGTGCGGGGGCTCCCGACCACGGCTGATGTCCGTCTGCTCATCGGGTCGAGTCACGCCACCAGGGTTGTGGCTCGGGGACGCTCCTTGCTCACGGCTGATGGCCGTCAGCTCTCTTGGTAACCTGGGCACCCCCTCGAGCCCAACCTCTGGTCTAGTGACCCTGGGGGGGCCACTGACGTCAGCCTGCTCCTCAGCGCTGGACCGATGCTCCGTCTCACGGCTGATGGCCGTCTGATCGTTCGGGAGAGTGGGACTGCAAGGGATACGGTTCATGGCCGTCCGTTCTTGTTCATTTCCGGGGGGGCGCTCCAGGGCACCAATTTCAGCAGCCCCACTGGTGCCGAGAGCCCTGTCTAAGGCGACGAGCTCGCCTGCCGGCTGCTGTCTGGAGGCGGGTGCCGGCAGGAGTCTGACCCGTACGCTGATGGCAGCCCCTGTGCTGTGGGGGCGGCTCGCAGTCCATGTAACTCCTCCGCGGAATTGTGGCGCTGCTGGGACCTGGCACAGGGCAGCTGTCTGCGGGTCCATATCCTGAACGACACCCGGCTCGCTGGTACAACGGAACGGTGTACGTGTGGTCAGGATTGGATGCTGTGCGGAGTCTGCCAGGGCGGCCGAACCGCTATGTACGCAGGAACTTTCGGCTGATGGCCGTCACGTCCTTCCCAGTAGGGACAGAGAGAGAGAGAGAGAGAGATCGAGCGTCGGAGAAAGCGCGGGTCTCCTCGCCTACGGCGCCGACGAAGCCGGCACGGGTGGAAGATTGATGCGGTGCGGGCGCAGCTCAGAAAGATCACCGATGTCCACATCAGGGGAGTAAGACAAAACCAATGAATCGCCATCAGACTCATGTTGCAAATCCTCAGCCCTTCCGGGCAAAATCTGGTCCACCTCAACGTCCGCAGGCGCAGCTCCGGAGGTCGCGGCACTCTGAGTCAGGAGTGCTTCGCGAGAGAGAGAGAGAGAGAGAGAGCGAGAGAGAAGAGCCAGGGGAACGGCGGATGGCCGTATGAGCAACGCGAAGCGTCTAGAATTCGGCTGATGGCCGTCACGTCCTTCCCAGTAGGGACAGAGAGAGAGAGAGAGAGAGATCGAGCGTCGGAGAAAGCGCGGGTCTCCTCGCCTACGGCGCCGACGAAGCCGGCACGGGTGGAAGATTGATGCGGTGCGGGCGCAGCTCAGAAAGATCACCGATGTCCACATCAGGGGAGTAAGACAAAACCAATGAATCGCCATCAGACTCATGTTGCAAATCCTCAGCCCTTCCGGGCAAAATCTGGTCCACCTCAACGTCCGCAGGCGCAGCTCCGGAGGTCGCGGCACTCTGAGTCAGGAGTGCTTCGCGAGAGAGAGAGAGAGAGAGAGAGCGAGAGAGAAGAGCCAGGGGAACGGCGGATGGCCGTATGAGCAACGCGAAGCGTCTAGAATTCAATTACTGGCCTCGCCCAGATCCACCCTGGCCTTTCTTCAGCGCGCTCATGCCCTTCAGACCGCCAGCGGGCTTGGCTGGCGCCACGCTGGGCTCCTGTGAGCAAGCAGCCCGCCCCCGACAAAGGAGTACCAGAGGAGGGATACAACCGAGGACAGCCAAATACTGCACAGCAGACAGGCGACTACGACACAGCAGAACCGGACGGGTCTGGGAGGCGGAACGGATGAATCGAATTGGAGATTGCAAGCGCACGCATAAAATACAAAAGCAAACACACCACGTCCCGATCAAATGCGTTCGCCAATACTTGCACGCTCGCGGAGCTACATAATGTATAACAATTGGTACCACGATGTTCAAGCGAACTAGCATAGCGTGCATCATCTACGAAATAAGAACTCACATATACGATTTCAATCAATACCGTAACGGCTGCAAGGGGTAGGCTTGAATCGCTCTATACAGACGCATCTCCTTTAGGCCTCTGGTCGGCATGGGGCGGCCACAGGTTTCCATCAGGCATCGCGTGATCATGCACATGAACTTGCGAGACTTGTCATCAAAAGATGAATCTCTCAAATGTGATCAGAGATATTTCGCACTAGAACCGTCGCACGCGCTTCGCGCGCGCTCATGTTCCACTTGCCATAAGACCACGCGTATAGTGCGCCAGAGACGGCCCTTTCCGGATGATCGGGTCCTTGGCTTGGAAGCCCAAGCGTTAGTGTCTGAAGTCGCACTGCGGCTTGGCATTTGCAGCAGTCCTGGGCCATCCTTGAGCAACATTGCAACTCTCGTCGGGACCATTTGAGCCTCCCAAGCCATCTCGGAGCCACACTTTCGCAACGAATGGAAGTCCAGAGAATCAAGGAAAACACGTTGGGATTCCATTTCGTGTTTGACTGATGTGGCCAGCTCGGAAGTCCTGTGTGGGCACTCTGGCGGCCTCATGGGCCGCCCTTGGGGCCTCAGTGTGCTGCTGGTAGTTTCCTGGGGCAGCCTGGGCGCCTCTTGAAACTTCTGCACAGCTCCAAGGGCCTCCTGGGGGAGCCCGGGGAGGCCCTGGCGGCGATTCGGGGTCGAGATTTCACAGCTTGAGCCCACTGCCCCCCCCGCCCCCCCGCTACACTTTTCAGAGCGGCACCACCACCAACGCGAGGAGCTAGGGGGGTCCACCTGGCGGTGTGGTCCTCCCCTCCCCGCTCGAAACGCCCCCTATCCCCAATTCGGGGAGGCATCGTGGACCCACGCGCTGGAGGCAGCACTCCTGGTGGTGGGGGGCAGGGAGTGAAGGAGAGCAATAGAGTGAGAGAGGAGGAAGGCGGGAGTGAGAAGGGAGGAGAAGCCATGAACGAGTAGGGAGGATAGGAAAAGAGAGAGGGGGAGAAGGCAGGAGGAGGAGGAGGAGGAGAAAGAGGAGAAGAAGGAGGAGTGAGGGGAAGACAGTTTGTATCCTTATGGGCTGGAAGTGTCTTTGATTAGAGGCCTGCAAGAGGTATCGTGTAGTCTCTACGGGGGCCGCTAGAGGGGGCTCTCGTTTGCCTAATGGGGTTTCCTGGTGGCCTTTGGGGGGCCTCTTTGGAGCCTCTGGGGGTCTCTTGGGGGAAACATTATTTTATCCGTTGAGGGTAACACGTGATACTCGGAGGGGGGGGCGGCGCGGTCGTGGGGGTAACTTAACGGTCACGGCGGCCGCGGCGTGCACCCGCCAGGGTGTGTCCGCGACACCAGCACATCAATCGCCTCTGCGCGCAAAGCAGCGCCGCATGCGTACGCCAGTGCCTCCGTACATCACAGCGGCCGCGCGCACCACCTGTTTACACCATAGTGCCTGTGTACACTGCAACAGCCACGTGCGCAACAGCGCCTATGTACAGCGCAGTGCCTGCGTGCACCAAATTGCTTGTGTACACCACAGCGTCTGTGTACACCGCAGCAGCCATGTGTACCACAGCGCCTGTGCACGTCACAATGCCTCCGTGCACCACAACGATTATTGTGTGTACACCACAACGCCAAACTTGCAAGCGGGCATAGCAGTAGCTTCCGAGCACAACGTTACGCTTGTGAACACCGCAATGCGCCAGGGGCGACCGCATGGCGGAATGGCGCAAGACTCTGCCCTGAATGCCGGCAACAGTAGGAGCTGGAAGAGGACAGGCGGAGCCCTTTTTGCGGGACTCGCCACAGACCGCGGAGGCCCTCAAGACTCTTCATTCACCTCCTCCTCCTCCTCCTCCTCCTCCTCCTCCTCCTTCGTGGGACCCTTTTGGGTCCATCTGCGAGCTTCTTCGACGCTCTGGGAGCCTCCTGGCGCAGCTTGGGGGGGCCCCAGGGAGGCTCTGGGAGGCCCCTGGTGGTCTTCGGCGCGGGAGCCCCGGGGGCCAGGTTTCTGACATACGAGGGTTGTAACAATGTCGGGGGGAACGAGAAGGTGCGGGTAGCCAAGGGTAGGGCAGAGAATCAGCTTACGAAGCTGATTTTCCCAGCGCCCTCCGGCGCCGGGAGGCGTCCATGTATCGAGGAATGGGTCCGGCAGCGGGGCCGACACCAGCTGCATGCAGCAGATTTCGTAACCCCCCCTTTCCCTATCCCCCAATTTCGTTCGGCC
>CAUYUJ010016727.1:75000-95314 GCA_963575745.1 Prorocentrum cordatum | reverse complement strand
GTGCCTGTGCTGTCTTCCTTCCCTCGAGGTGCTACAACAGGGGAACCAGACCTGCCAGCCCCCAGGCCCAGGCCGGCTCGGGTTGCTCCTGGCCCCCCGTGTGGTCCTCTCCTGCCGCGCCTCGGTTGTCTTTTCCTGCCACGCCGTGATTCACGGTTTTCGGGCTTCGCGTTCCAGCGCCTCGAGGGCTTCCACTTCGCGGCGCGCGCACAAGGGCTGCATGTTCTGAGCGCCGTATCCTTTCCCCCCGCGCCCCTCCCCGCCTCCCGCCACGTCCCCAGACCCCCTCGCGCTGTGAACAAAAATCACGACGGCAAGTTTTTCGTCATCTCCGGCCTCCGGGGGCCCTTTCCGGGCCTCGGGGCCGACAAAAAAACGACGATCGGGATGAAGAGCCGGTCCGGGGGAAAGGGTCCAGAGCGCTGGGGGGGGAGGAGGGGGAGGAGGAGGAGGAGGAGGAGGAGGAGGAGGAGGAGGAGGAGGAGGGGGTCGACGCTGAGAACAAAGTCACGGCGTCGGGGGTCTGGGTCTGCTCAGGTGCCCCAACTCGCCCCGGAAGCGCCCCCCTCCGCCGCTCGAGCGCGCTGCTTTTGGGCCGAGCGGCCGCAGGCCCAAAAAGTACTTTGGACGCCCGAAAACTGGGCACGGAAAGCAACAGATGTTGTCCAACAAAGGGGTCCAAACGCCCCACAAATTTGCACACATGCCCAAGAAATGGGCCCACATGTTCAACACGTGTTGTCCAGCACATGGGCACGGAAATGGGTACGAGATGGGTACGGAAACAACACAATGCCCAACGACAGAGGTTGTCCAAAACCAACAGCGGCCGCAGTCGGGCGGGCGGCCTCCTGTCTCGAACCGACGCGCAGGCCGCGGCGGCGCGGACCGCGAGCTCGGTTCAGCATGAGCAGGAGCTGCTGTTGGGCATTGTACCCATTCTTTCCGTACCCGTTTCGTTCGTGCCGAATTACTGCCCCCGCCCCCACCCCCACCCACACCCGGCGGGCGGCTAGACGGCCGCCGGGCCTCCAGAAGGAGGTGCACACGCCGCGCAGCAGCGGGTGGGTCTGCCCACCTCGCTCGGCCCCCTCGAGGCTGCCCAGCAGCAGGTGGGTGTTCCGCACCGTGTCCTCCCCCCGAGGGCAGCTTCGAGGGGTCAGAGGAACAATGACAATGATAGCACGGTGGAGATGCAGGAGAGGAGGGGGAGGGAGGCGGAGGAGGAGGAGGAGGAGGAGGAGGAGGCGGAGAAGGAGGAGGAACGAAGGGGGGCGGAGAGAGGGAAGAGCAAGGCCCAGAAGCAGCTGGGAGTCTGCACGGTGTCCTCCCCGGAGGACAGCCTGGGCGCGTCGGTCTGGTCGATCTGCGTCAGCGACCCCTTCCAGGAGCCCGTCGCCCCGACCACCGGCCCAATCTCCCCTCCCACCCCCCTCTTCTCCCTCCTCGCCACCCTGTCCCCTCTCCCTCGCTCGTCCTTTCCCCCGTTCCGTTCCTCCTCCTCCCTTCCTCCTCCTCCTCCTCCTCCTCCTCCTCCGCCCCTCCTCCTCTCCTCCTCCTCCTCCTCCTCCTCCTCCTCCTCCTCCTCCTCCTCCTCCTCCTCCTCCTCCTCCTCCTCCTCCTCCTCTTCCTCCTCCTCCTCCTCCTCCTCCGCATCCTCCTCCTCCTCCTCCTCTCAGGCGTCGTGGCCCGAGGCGGGTCCCCTCGGGGCAACCCGGCGGCCACGGCCCTAGCCCGCGCTCCCGCGCGCGCAGAGAAGCCCGGGGGGCCTGAGCCAGCCCTGCCCTGTACGGCGGGCTGGTGGACCTGATGGCACCCAGGTTGACGCTCGCTCTCTCTCTCTCTCTCTCTCTCTCTCTCTCTCTCACTGCACCGAGCTTGCAGCCGTGTTCCAGCGGATGTTCGAATGGATTCCTGCCAATGCAAGACCCCGAAGCGGCGAGCGAAAAGCGAACCAAACTTCACCTGGACTGTATTCAGCCTCCCTTCCTGGCCCCCCCAAAAAAACACCGCACAACGTTCACTGCAAAATCCGGAACGACACTCTCCAGGACACTCCGGGCCCACCCGATTGCTTCCCGAGCGAACTCCGCTCTGCGATGTCGGCGCCCCGATCTCTCTCGGCCGCGCGGCAAAAGCTCGGGGGAGTCCTCAGGCACGGTCAGATCAAGATCACGCCCGCCTGCCCGGCACAGAGGCCTCGGACGCCGCAGGAGCTGGGCCAGAAGTTACCCTCGTCGAAGGACTGCAACGAAGGATTGCAACGAAGGTTTTTTTTTGCAATCCTTCGAGGGCTTTTTTTTGCAATCCAGGTTTTTGAATGTTTTGCAATCCTTCGATAGTGTGGCGCAGCTGATTCGAAATCATCACGGCTCGAGTGTCCCCGTCCCGCTCTTGCTGGACTCCACGGGTCGTGGCAGCCGCAGTGCTGATCAAGGTCGCGAGGGAGCCCAGATGGGCCTGTGCTGCTACTCGGCAGTGTGGCTTCGCTTGTCACTGTCAGAACAATCCCAGACGCTACCTGTGCGGACGAGATAGGGCAGGTCAGCCCGACCCGAGCGGCCAGCCCACGCCCAGAAGCTAGCAATTGCTGACGAGGTGACCAAAGCTTCGGAAACATCAGCAGCCTTACGACGGCTCGGCTTGGATGAGACAGGTCCTCTCTATGCCGCCGCCAAGAAACACCTCGCGCATGCAGAAGCAACCGAAGTGGCCAGCCGCGCACCAGATGGCTTCTTTCGCAGGTCCTCGGGGGGGGGGGAGAAAACATCATGCAAAGGAGAAAGGAGGCCTCGGCACTACGTCGGCAGGTTGAATGTCTTCAGTATCGGTTCGACTCTCCACGCAAGGATCTGGAGCAAGCCTCGGGCAAGCTTGATCAGCCCATGGTCGAGGCCCGCGCGGCCGGATCGGGTCGCGCAAGCGGCTCTGGGCACTCCGTGCCTAGAACTAAGCGAAGCTCAACCCAGTGCCATTGACGACGCGCTCGGTCGTTTGCAGCGAGCTGTGGCGGCACCCGAGGTGACATGAGGTCGGGCGTGTCCCCCTGCAGGGGGATTTTTGGCGATAAATAACAGATACTCAAAAAAACACCCCCCAAATGCTCAAATATAGTAAAACAAATCGTCCCCAGACCTTTTATTAAACAACTTTTTGAGATTCCCCCCTGTAGAGGGACACGCCCGACTTAAAGGTAACAGCCAGGAGCTCGTGGCCTCCGATGGGGGGGGGGGGCTGCCAGCGCTACCCCCCCTCCCGCCCCAAGGGGCCCCCAAGAGCCCCCCAAGAGGCCCCAGGGGAGCCCAACGCGCCGCCAAGGAGCCCCAAGACGCTCCCAGGAAGCCCCCAAGAAGCCCCCAGGACGGCCCCAGGAGGCCCCAAATAGCGCTCCAGGGCCGGCGGAATGAGCGAAGCGATGGAATTTTTGGAGATTCCCCCTGTCGAGGGACACGCCCGACTGAAAGGTAACAGCCAGGCGCTCCTCGAGCCCACTGCCCGCCTTGTCGCGGGCATGCAGGCAGCCACGCGGGCTCTCGGAGGCGGGGCGGGCGGCCGGCACCCGTGCCACCTACGTCTGTGCAGACGCAAGCCATCACGCAAGTGGGCCACAGCCTTCGCGAGCGCGAAGGCCAGCCTCTGCACCGAATGGTGCCCAGCGCCCCAGGACTGATGCCCAGAGAGAGAGAACGTACCTCCCTCGCCCAGGCCACCCGGCCAGCTTGACCCCTGCTGCCGAGAGGAACCGTCCCAGCCAGGAACGGCTCGTGGACGTCGCTGCTGGGCGGCGGCGGCGGGAGGGGCGGTTCTGTGCGCGCGCTGCAGATGTTACGACACGGGTGCGGCTGGGCACCTCGTGCTCGACTGCCCCCCCCCCCCCCGCCCTGCCCGGAGATGGGCGAGAGGGCCCGTGGAGGCCAGGCGGAAGCTGCTCGTAGCCGGACGGCGCCCCCCGCAGACGAGGGGAGGTCGCACGGCCGCGCCAATGCTGCGGCCACCGCGCCCCCGCCACGCCCACGGGTCCAGCGGCTCTCGGTGGCGCGAGCTCCTGCAGCGTCCCGCGGGTGCCTCTCACCACTTTTCCCCCGGCCCCGGGGCCGTTCCTGGACCCGTTGGCGCTCGTGTCTGGCCCGGGTGGTCGGGTGGGGGGGAAGCGAGAGGGGCGCGCGGCGGCCTCACGGGCGCGCCCTCCCTCTGCTCCCTCCCCCCCCCCCGCGAGCCTGCTCTGCAGCTTCGAGCAGGGCCGCCGCCCGCACCGCGCCGCGAAGGGGTCTGCCCCGAGAGCCCCCCGGGAGGGAGTGGCCTGCTCGTTTCGCTTCGAGGGGGGCCTCTTGCCCCTTTCTCCCTCCTCGAGGTGTGCGCCTGCGCGTCGCGCGGCGCTTCTGCCGTGCCTTATCACATCCTCCTCCTCCTCCTCCTCCTCCTCCTCCGCGTCCTCCTTCCCCTCCTCCTCCTCTTCCCTCCCCCTCCCCCTCCACCTCCTCTCCTCCTCCTCCTCCTCCTCCTCCTCCTCCTCCTCCTCCCTTCCTGCTCCTTGTAGGTAGCTCCTCCCTGCCGCACCCCGAGGCCAGTCGGCAGGGCGGCCCGGGGCGCGTGTCGCCGGAGACTGCCTTACCGCCTGTGGTCCTGAAGCCTACGACGTGGCGACACCATCACAAGCGGAGGGCGGGTCGCTGCCAGAGGCTGGCTCTCGCCCCCGCGCCGCGCACACTTGCCTTCACAACATTGCATGCAGTGCAAGAGCTTCACTCCTCGAGGGCGGGTCGTCTTCAAAGTGTGGCTCTCGCCCTAACGCCGCGAGCACTCGTCTTCTAAAAAGGTACAAGAGCTTAACTGATTGAGGGCGGCGCGTTTTCAAGATGTGGCTCTCGCCTTAGCGCCGCGCACACTCGTCTTGAACATGTGCGAGCATTTCGCGGGAACCAGAAATTGTGTTTTGGAGCGATTCAGGATTGCAAAGGCGCAACCGTTACGTTGATTCGCTCGCTGCGTAGAAGTCCCAGGAATGGTGTTCGGGCACGACTCAGGACCGTCAAAGCGCACCAGTTAGGTTGATTCGTCGCGCTGGGGTCCCGAGAATGGTGTTTTGGCACGCTTCAGGGCCTTCAGACGGATGTCTCCCAGCGGGGCGCTTCCCCTAGTGGAGATGAACCCTGGTACAATCAAAAACCCTAAGAAGGACGCGCGGTAAGGACGCACGACCCTTGGAAGCCGAAGTTTGGATTTTTGGGGCGGCGGACGACGAAAACCCCAAGGACGCAAGAGCAAGGAAGAGCAAGGACGCAAGGGTACCCTGAGCAAAGTCGCGCGTCCTTATTAGGGTTTTTGACTGGAATGGCCTGTGAAGAGGGAGCTTGGAGGGAGGGTTTATTCTAACATCGTTGATGAGTCTTGGGCTTCCACTGGTCCTCCTCCTCCTCCTCCTCCTCCTCCTCCTCCTCCTCCTCCTCCTCCTCCTCCTCCTCCTCCTCCTCCTCCTCCCCCCCCCCTCTTCGAGGAAAGAGGGGTTGGAGGGTGGGGGGAGACTGCATGTGGTGCTAACGCGGACCCCCCCCCCGCCTTTTCAACCACAGGGTTGATGTAGCCGAAGGTGACGTACGAAAACCATCCCACCTCCGCGCAGCCTGGTCGTGGCTCGTCGCGCCGCGTCGTCGCCATGACGCCCGCTGCGCTGACCAATGGATCTCACAGCTCGCCGTTCGCGTTCTCACGCGCGTGCGATGCCTGAGAAGGGCTGCGTGAAAGAAGGTGCGGCGCAGGAAGCTCCGCCCACACGGACACACAAAGGGATACAACGTGCCGGGCGCCACGTGGTTATGGAAGCCTGAGAAGCCTGAGGGCTAGGCAGGCTAGGATGGGCGCCCGCTCCTCTTGAGCTGAACAGCAGCGGGGGGAGGAGGAGGAGGAGGAGGAGGAGGAGGAGGAGGAGGAGGAGGAGGAGGAGAAGGAGGAGGAGGGGGAGGAGGACGATGAACACAGGGATGATGAGGATGACGATGTGGTGATGCGGGGCAGCACGGCAGGAAGCACCCAGAGGAAGACAAAGAGGTGGGGGAGCACGACAATAAAAATAATACATATGAGAAGGGTGGAGACGTGTCAGAAGGATAAGGAGCAGGAGAAGGAACTCGGGGTGAGGAGGAAGGAAAGGAGGAGGAGGCGACACATATTGCTTGGCGTCTTACATACAGCCTTTTGTCCTGCTTGCCACGACTGCTGATGCGAGGGGTAGCTAGCAGTGGTAATTAATTCCCGGGCTTTATTCAGCTTCCCCCTTGTCTTGGGGCCACCTCTCCTCCCTACTGTCCACTTTAATGGCCTTCAAGCCTGGCGATCAAGAGGTGCGTCTGGTCGGTTTCGCGGGTACCCGAAATTATCATATCTTGCTTCTTCGCTTCTTCGAACGCTGTCAAACATACATCTGGTACGCGTCAGTTCCTATACTGCTTCAACTGCTCAATGTCCGCATGGTGTTACCCTGAGCGAATGCGTTCATTGAGTGTGTACTTGATGATTGCGCCGCTGAGCTCGCCTCCAGCCACTGACCCAGCCTCTGCGAGTGCCCCATTCTCCCGGCAAGCCTCCTGTCTGGACGATCCCATCAATGGTGATCTGATGTCAGTGGCATGATTCGCGCACTCAAAAGCAAAACAGTCACAGTCGCATTGCCCACGGTCGGTAAGTTTTGACCCCCCCTCTCTAGTAGTCGTCGTCGTCGTCGTCGTCGTCGTCGTCGTCGTCCTTCTCTCCCACCTCCTCGCAAACTCCTCCTCCTCCTCCTCCTCTTCCTCCTCCTCCTGTTCCTTGTCCTCGACCCCGTTCTAGGTATAGTGTTCACCCAGGGCCAGGAGTGTGGTATGCGCCCATATGGAAATACTCATCACAACCCGGGGTGGAAAACGCCAGACCACCCGGGTGCTGGCGGCAGGGCGCTCCTCCTCCTTCTCCTCCTTCTCCTCCAACTGCTCCTCCTCCTCCTCCTCCTCCATTCCTCCTCCTCCTCCTCCTCCTCCTCCTCCTCCTCCTCCTCCTCCTCCTCCTCCTCCTCCTCCTCCTCCTCCTCTTCCTCTTCCTCCTCCCTCCCTCCGCCGCGCCCCCCCCAACGCCTCTCGGCGGCCTCCTGGCGCTGGCCGGGGCCCTCGCGGCCCAGCTCGGCGAGCTCCAGCTCGGAGATGTTGCGCAGCGCCGCGGGGCTGGGCGGCCGGCCGGCCGCGGCCCGATGGAGCGTGGCGACCGAGAGGTGGGGGGGGGGGCCTCCTTCCTCCTCCTCCTCCTACTTCCTCCTCCCTCCTCCTCCTCCTCTCCTCCTCATCCTCATTGCTCCTCCCTACCCCCTCCCTCCCTCCTCTCCCTCCCTCCCTCCCTCCCTCCCTCCTCCCTCCCTCCCTCCCTCCCCCTCCCTCCCTCCCTCCCTCCCGCACCCACCCCTCCCCATCCTCCCCTCCTCCTCCTTCCTCCCGCCACCCATCCCCTCTCCCTCTCCTACCTCCTCCTCCTCCTCCTCCTCCTCCTCCTCCTCCTCCTCCTCTTCCGCCTCCTCCTCCTCGTCCTCCTCCTCCTTCTTCTCCTCCGTCCAACTGTGCCTGAGACCTCGTTCAATTGATTGCTCTGATCCGATCGCCAGAAACGAAACATTGCGCATCAGACTTGCACGGATGCAGGGCGATTCCATTTACCCCACTTAGGTTGTGCCGAAGGGGGTCTTCGTCAGAGGCGACCCTTCGTCAGAGGCGGTCCTTCGTCAGAGGCGGCCCTCGGCGTTCCTCAGGGTGTCATTGGGTTGCCCAAGCCTGCACGTACAGTGCCAAGCAATCCCATTCGACGCCAAGCAATGCCAAGCAACACAAAACAGTGCCACGCAATCCCAAGCAGTGCAAAGCAACACCCGTCGTTTATCTCACAAGCGACTCTGGCACCCCCGAGTCGAGGGTCTTGCGAGCAGCGCACTTCAAAGACGCTCCCCTCGCAGCAGCCGCGAGCCATGTCGTCGGGAGCGCCATGAATCTCCGCGAAATCGTTGCCAATTCGCTCCTGATTGGGGCGCTGGGCGCCAAGGTGCTGTCGGTCGTCCGTGGCTTCTCACCTCTCACCAGCCCCGAGCCATGTCGTCGGGAGCGCCATGAATCTGCGCGAATTCGTTGCCAATTCGCTCTTGATTAGGGCGCTGGGCGCCAAGGTGCTGTCGGTCGTCCGCGGCCTCACCGATGCCGCGGTCGAGCTCGTCATTGTTGGATGGCTTCGGTGGCGACGCTGGGCCAGGGCCTCAAGGGGTCCAAGCTGCAGGCGATCAAGGAGGTTAAGGGCCAGAAGGACCTCGTGGCCAAGCAGGAGCAGCAGCTCCCAAGCTGTGTGCCAGGCCGAGGTCGCCGGCGGAGGCGATGGCGAGCTGCACCTCTCCACCAGCGAGTGCACCAAGCCAGAACCCACAGGTGCTTGACGTCAGCGACGTCAACTGGACGGGAGCTCGCCGTAGAGGCTTCGAGGAGGTCCCGCCGCAGAGGCTTCGCGGAGGCTCCGAGGAGCTTTCGATCGGAGCTCGCCGTAGGAGGATACTGAGGAGGAGGAGGAGGAGGAGGAGGAGGAGGAGGAGGAGGAGGAGGAGGAGGTGGAGAGGGGGAGAGGAGGCGGAGGAGGAGGAGGAGGAGGCGAGGAGGAGGAGGAGGAGGAGGAGGGGGAGGAGGAGGCGGAGGAAGGGAGGAGGAGGAGGAGGAAGGGGAGAGGAGGGGAGGAGGAGGGCTTCGGGAAGGCTCCGCCGCGCCCGCAGCCGTCGGCTCAATGGCGGGCAGGCCGCGGTCGACGGCGGCAGGCCGCGGCGGGGCGGCGGGCGGCCCAAAGGAGTGCGCGCAGGGCGCTGCGGCGAGGGCTCCGCCTCGGACAACGCCGCGGCCGCCATCCGGGCGTCGGCATAGCTGGGCTTAGGGTTAGGTCGGGCCTGTCCCCCTACAGAGGGACTTTCGACGAAAAGTGAGAAATACGAAACAAGTACTCCAAACTAGTATAAACCAAAACATAAGAAGTATGAGGACTATGTTTCTAATTTTTGTTTTGCCATTTGGGGGTATTTTGGGGGTGCTTTTTATTTTTCGTCGAGAATCCCCCTGTAGGGGGACACGCCCGACTTCAGTTTAGTGGGACCTGGTTTAGTGATGTGTACTGGGGGACGCCCAGTCCCAACCCATTCCACTAACCGGAACTGCCGTCACCCGAAACACACCAGCTGCGGCAGACCTGGTTCAGTGATTCTGGCTAGTTTAGAAGCTCCAGGGCCCTACCACTAACCGGGTCCCCTTACCTGGGGTCCTGGCTGTATCCGATCCATCCTTGACGCTGCTGCAGGCTTTTCAAACGAATGCGCGCGGCGCGAATGCGAAAGCTCCACCTTGCAAAGGACCCAGCCTCCACCTGTGAAGCTGCCGCAAGCCTTTGAGACGAATATGCGCGCGGCGCTGAGGCGAGGACACCATTTTGACAACGGCACCCCCTCCATCCGCCAACACGTTGCAAATTTCAAGCCTCAGGATCACAAACAGCGAGAAAGGCTCAGGCGAAACGCCTGGCCTACCCCACCGACATGTCTTGGAGTGCGACTGGGGGGAGTTACTTATTTGACGGAGCTTGCATTGAGAACTCACGTCGTCCTGACCCCCGGCGCGCGCAGGACCTGGGCCCGCCAACCGCCCCCCATGTTAACTGTTTCTGGGACATCCGGGAAACCCGGCGACGAATTTCGAACCGGCGCCCTCGCGCTGGGACGTCCTCAGAAAGCCGCTCCCCCTCAAGCCTCCCAGAGGAGGCCCTCAGAGGGCCCCGGTTCCACTTCCGGGACATCCAGGACATCCGGCGACGACTTCCAAACTGGCGCCCTCGCGTGGGGCACCTTCAGGCACTGCGCGGGCGTGTCCCAGTCAGTCCGGGGCTCTCCCTCGCTCGAGACCTCCTCCCAGAGCCGGCCCCCGGCGCGCGCGATGAGGCCAGGCCCCGCCGCGCCCCTCGGGACCACTTCTGTCGGCGCGCGCCGGGGCGCGCTCGTGGGGCGCGCACCAGGCGTGTCCCAGCCTGGGGCTCTCGCTCGAGACAGCCTCGCAGAAGGCGACGCGTGTCTCAATCTGGGGATCCCGCTTGAGACACCATCGCAGAGTCGCCGAATCGCCCCCCGGGTGAGCAGGGAGGAAGACGTAGGAGGACGAAGGAGGGGAGGAGGAGGAGGAGGAGGAGGAGGAGGAGGAGGAGGAGGAGGAGGAGGAGGAGGAGGAGGAGGAGGAGGGGGAGGAGGAGGAGGAGAGTTGGAGGAGGTGGAGGTCGAGCGTGCCCAGAAACATTGCATACACTTCTCGATGTGTGCGTGTCATCCTTGCGCCATGCTCATCTTCTCTGTATCGTGCCAATGTTAGCAGATGATCGCCGAAGGGAACCCAAGAGGAGGTGGAGGAGGAGGCGGAGGAGGAACGACCTCCAGGGACCTCACCAGATTTCCTGGGAGGATGTGGAGGAGAAGGTGGAAGTTGCCAGCTTGGGAGCGGGAGGGGCTGGATGCCACCGCCTCCCGCTCATTCTCCTCTCGCCCTCAAACGCACGCCCCTTCTATACACAGAAACTCCCGATCATACGCAGAGCGGCCGGCTAGTAATGAAAAGGAATGGAGAAGGAGGACGACAAGAAAGAGGAGGAGGAGGAGGAGGAGGAGGAGGAGAAGGAGGAGGAGGAGGAGGAGGAGGAGGGCGACGAGGACGACGGGGCGCAGCATCCGAAGCGGGACGACAGCGAGCGCGAGCGTGCAGAGAAGGTTCGCGGGCCGTCGTCAGATCAAAGCGTAGAGAGGTAAAGCCGCAGCTGGCGCTGCTGTTGCTCCTCGTCGTCCTCCGTCGTCGTCGTCGATCTGTGCGACGCCGCAGGCGCAACGCCACTCGACCCGCCCCGCGGCCGCGCCAGTCGCGGCCTCCTGGGACATCCTGGGACGGGAGGGGGAGGGACGCGAAGGCGGACGACGATGCACGAGGAGCGGAGCAGAGGGGGGGCGACGGCGGCGGCGACGACGGCGGCGGCGGCGACGGCGGCGGCGACGGCTACGACGGCGGCGACGACGGCGGCGGCAATGATGCCGACGGCGGTGGCGACGACGGCGGCGGCGACGACGATGCCGCCAATGTTCTCGAGAGGCCGCGCCTCCGGCGGTGCGAGCCCCTCCGCGCAAGAGGGGACCCTCTCTTCGACGGAGCGCCCCGCTCCGCCCAGGGGAGGCAGGGACCTCTCCCGAGGTGCGCTCCGCGACCAGGCCTGCTCTCGTCGAAGAGCGACTCCGCCCGGTGGCGGCGAGGGGCCGCCCCAGAGAGGCCCGAGCGAGCAGGGGAGCACGAGCGACGAGGAGGAGGAGGAGGAGGAGGAGGAGGAGGAGGAGGAGGAGGAGGAGGAGGAGGAGGAGGAGGAGGAGGAGGAGGAGGAGGAGGAGGAGAGGAGGAGGAGGAGGGGGAGGAGGAAGAGGAGGAGGAGGAGGAGAGGAGGAAGGAGAGGAGGAGGAGTAGGAGGAGGAGGAGGAGGAGGAGGAGGAGGAGGGAGGAGGAGGAGGAGGAGAGAGGGGGCAGCGGCCTGGTTTTTTCCGCCTCCGAGGGCCCGCCGCGCCCCTCGCGGCGTCCCGCGGGCGCGCCCCGGGGTCATGGCCACGGGGCCCAGGGCACCGCGGCGGCCCAGCGGCGCAGGCGGCCCGTGCGCTCCTCGTCCTGCGGGGGGGGGGCGGCGCGTCCGCGGCGCCCCCGGGGGCAGCGAGCGGCCAGGAGCGGTCCCTGCCTGGTCTGCTCTGTCCCCCTCCCTCCCTCCTCCTCCTCGGCGCCCTCTCCTCTCCTCCTCCCCCTTCACCCTCCTCCCTCCTCCTCCCTTCCTCCTCCTTCCCTCTCCTCTCTCCGCCTCCTCCGCCTCCTCCTCTCCTCTCCTCCTCCGCCTCCTCTCCGGCCTCCTCCTCCTCCTCCCTCCTCCTCTCCTCCTCCTCCTCCTCCTCCTTCTACTGGTACTCTTCCTCCATCCCCCCCCTCCTTCCTCCTCCTCCTCCTTCTTTCCTCCTCCCACCTCCTCCTTCCCTCCTCGCTCCTCCCGCCTCCTCTCCCTTCTCCCTCCCTTCCCTCCTTCCTCTTCTCTCCTCCCTCCTCTCTCCTCTCTCCTCCCTCCCTGGCGCACGCTAACATGGATTACAGATCCGTGGAACTGGTGCATGGGCGCCAGATCCACGGATCGGGGAAAGTAGCCCGAGAAGCATGAAGCCAGTGCCCTCTGATTTGGCAACGGAGCGCGCCGATGTTGCATGGAAACAGGACCCGACGCTAATGGATGTGCCGTCTTCCATGTTTGCGTTTCCTCGGTCCTCCGCCCACCCCCTCCCCCTCCTCCACCGCCACCTCCTCCTCCTCCTCCGCCTGCACCTCCTCCACCTTACTTCCTCCTCCTCTTCCTCCTCCTCCTCTTCTTCCTCCTCCTCCTCCTCCTCCTCCTCCTCCTCCTCCTGGTACTCTTCCTCCTCCTGCCCTCCTCCTCCTCCTCTTCCTCCCGCTTCTTCTCCTCCTCCTCCTCTTCCTCGTCCACCCCTCTTCCTTGTAAAGAGCTCCTCCCAGTCGCACCCCGAGACGTGTCGGTAGGGCTGACTGGGCGTTTCGCCTGAGACCTTCTCACCACTTATGTTCCTCGAACGGAAAGTGTGCAAAGCTTCACGCATAGAGTTCTGGCCGTTTTCAAGGTGTGATCCTCGCCTGAGCGCCGCGCCCATTCGTCTTAAATGTTTGCAACAGCTTCACGGATGGATTGCGGTCGTCTTCAATATGTGGTTCCCGCCTTTGCGCCGCGTGCGGTCGTCTTACAAGTTTGCAGCAATTTCACGGATGGATGGCGGGCCATTTTCGAACTGTGGTCATCGCCCGAGCGCCGCAAAGTTTGCAACAGCTTCAAGGATACAGGGTGGCTCCTCTTCAAAATGTGGCTCCCGCCTTGCCGCCACGCACATTCGTTGTAAAATGTTTGCAACCGGTTAAACAGCTCGTACGGTTGAACTCCGAAGAAAAGCGTTCTGGCACATTTCTTGATTGTCAGGACGCAACCGTCACGTTCACTCGCTGTGTTAAGGTCCCAAGAATGGGGCTCTGGCACGATTCAGGTTGGTCAGGACGTAACAGTCGAGTTGCTTTGCGGCGTTGAAGTCTAAGGAATGGTATTTTGGCACGGTTGGGGATTCTCGGACGGCTGTCTTCCAAAGGAGCACTCCCTGCAATGAGCATAAATGCTTGTAGAGAGCTGTGAAGAGGGAACTTGTAGGGAGGGTTGAATGCAACATCGCTGATGCGTCTTAGGTGTGCACTGGTCCTCCTCCTCCTTCGCCTCCTCCTCCTCCTCCTCCCGCTCCCTTTCTTCGACCTCCTCATCAAATCAACTCTCACGGGCAGCGTTTCTGGGTGGGCTGGTGGGGGCACGCGACGCGTCAGCTCGTGTTTCAGGCAGATGCAAAGATGGAGGGCGGCGCCTCGTCAGCCTGAGGAGGAGGAGGAGGAGGAGGAGGAAGAGGAGGAGGAGGAGGAGGACGAGGAGGAGGAGGAGGAGGAGGAGGAGATGCCTAAGGCTCTCGCTCGAGACTTCCTTCGCGCTTGCGCCTCGAAGTTTCCGATCGTGCAGCTGCGCGCAACCGCTGCACGGGCGCAGGGCGGATCCTTCTTCACGCCTGCGGCTCGCACCTTTTTCACGTCCACACGCTTCTGTGACACGACTGTGATCGGAAGCTTGGAAATTGGCACCAACACCAACACCAGGGGTTGCCTCCACGGGAGGAAGATGATCCTGGATTTTGGTGTTGGTGGTAATCTTTCGGCCACCTAGAAAGCCCGAATATTACCACCATCACCTGGATCGGGATCATCTTCCCTCGGTGGAAGCACGCCGCCGATATTGGTGTTGGTGTCAACCTCTAGGCCTCCGATGTGAGAGTGCGCAACAGATGCATGGAAGGAGGGCGCTTCTTTTTCCAAGCGGGGCCCCCGCCGTGCCAGCGGCACCTCCCGTGGCCAGAAGCATGGTGGAGCGGTTCCTCTTCCGCGCAGGGCTCGCTCGAACGGCGGGCTCGTGGGGATTCCGTGTCTCGGGGAGGGGCTCCCCCGCCTGGGAAAGGGCATCCTTGCTGGAAGGTGCGCTACGACACCGTTCACGCGTCCGGTTTGCTCTGGCCCTCCGCAGCCTCCCCCCCCCGCGTCCCTCCCAGCCATCCGCGCACACTCGGCCACAGCTGGAGGAGGAGGAGGAGTAGGAGGAGGAGGAGGAGGAGGAGGAGGAGGAGGAGGAGGAGGAGGGGGAGGAGGGAGGAGGAGGAGGGGAGGAGGAGGAGGAGGAGGAGGAGGAGGGGGGGAGGAGGAGGGGGAGGAGGAGGGGAGGAGGAGGAGGAGGAGGAGGAGGAGGGGGATCCCCACGTCTCCTGCACGATGCGTGCGCGCAGACGCGCGGCCGCGCCCGCCACCGCGGCCGTCTGCGCCGGATCGGCGTGGAAGCGGCCGCAGAGGCTGCGCCCGAGCAGCATCTCGCAGCTGTCCATGCGCGGCTCGGCGAGGACCTCGGGATTGCAGCCCGTGCCAAGCTTATGTTGCATCCTCAGGGGACCTTGTATGTCCCGTCGCGGCCCTGTCCGCGTCGAATCCGTGTCGAATCCATGTCGGACGCTTCGGATCCGTGTCGAATCCGTGTTGAATCCGCGTCGAATCCACGCCGAATCCGCGTCGAGTCCGCATCGAGCACGCGTCGGGCCCCCAAAAAGACACCAATTTTTGGGACAGGCGAGGTCCCCCGAAGATGCAACATAACCAAGCATAGCATCACAGTAAAGGGGCTACACCATCTGTGGGTGCGTGGCTGAAGGAGGGTGTCACACGGTGCGTGCTGTGCCCCGCGACGCTCGGACCCTGTCCTCTATGGCCGAAGCCTGGCCTTGTGTGGCACACACTGCGCCTCTGGGCCTCCGGAACAAAAAAAACAGTAGCAACACATCATGTTCTGAAAGCGCGTGCGAGCACTTGCGCCCGGGTCGCTAAACACGTGTGCTCAAGTCCCTCGGTGCCCGCCCTCTGTCTATTCCTCGTCTTCTTGTTCGTATGATCATTAGTCTTCGTCCCAACTGAGACTTTGCCCAAGGGCACAAGGGGTGCTCATTTGCTTGTGAAAGAAACAAGCGGGTGCGGGGATCTTCTCCCCCTGCGTTGCCTGGGGCTGCATGTGCAGTGCCAAGCAGTTCCAAGCAACGCCCAGCAAGGCAAAACGACGCAAGGCAATGCCAAGCAATGCCCAGCAATGCCAAGCGACTCCAAGTAACACGACGCAATGCCAAGCTGCCAAGCAACGATAAGCAATGCCAAGCAATGCCATACAATGCGAAGACATGCCAAGCCATGCCAAGCATGCCAGCTATTGCCAAGCAGCGATTCCAATCAATGCCAAGCAACGCCCAACATTGCCAAACAATGCCAAGCGATGCAAAACGATGCCCGGCAACGCCAAGCAATACCAAGCAATGCAAAGCAATACCAAGCAACGCCAAGCAATACCAAGCACTCCCATGCAAAGACATGCCAAGCAATGCCAAGCATGATTGGCAATGCCAAGCATGACTGGCAATGCCAAGCAACGATCCCTACCAATGCCAAGCAATGCCAAGCAGTCCAACGCCAATGCGAAGCCATGCCAAGCCATGCCAAGCAATGCAACAAAAACTGCCAAGCAATGACACGCAATACCAAGCAGTGCCAAGCAACGCCAAGCGATTCCAAGCACTACCAAGGAATGCCGAACATTGAATTGATTTGCATTGCTCGGAAATTCTTCCAACTGCCTTGGGAGAAAGAAAACCTCAAATTGAGATCTAGCGGGGCTCAGTATTCCCCAAAATAAATGTTTGCACTTGGGCGTCCTTATTTGTGTTGTTCAGTAGTTTGATGGATCCGCCGGGTTTTCGCCACATTGCCGCCCCGTGCAGCCTCGTGGGCGCCTCGTGGGCGCCTCGTGGACGCCCTGTGCGTTGGGTGGGTTTCGCCGAGGTTGCGCCGCATTGCCGCCTCGGAGCCACCTCGTGGGCGCCCCGTGCTCTGAGCTTACACGACGTAGCTTTCACCACACAGCTTGCACCACACAGCCTGCACCGCATAGCTTACAGCACATAGTGTGCACCCGCAGCTTCCACCTCCAGCTCGCACCGCATAGCTTACACAGCTCAGCTTGCGCAGCAGAGCTTGCACCGCGTAGTTACCACATCCAGAGCTCACAGCGCATAGCATACACGGCATAGATTTTACCACACAACTTACACCGCATAACACGCACCTACATCGAGCAATACCGCACTGGTTGGGGTCCGCGCTGGCTAACATCAGTCTTAGGATTCGCATACTAATTCGTGGTTAAAACATTCGGCTTAGTCGACCTTACACCTTTGAGAAAAATGATCCCTGACCCGCTGCGAACACTGGCCGTGGGGCCTAAGATGGGAGGAGGAGAAGGAGGAGGAGAAGGAGGAGGAGGAAAGGAGGAGGAGGACGAGGAGGGCAACTGCCCACATTGCCCACCCCTGTAAATGAACCCCACGCAATCCACAACATATGCATACTAACATACCAAGGGGCGGCCAGGGGCTCCGCCACGGGCCTCGCCCCACATGCTCGCCACGGAAGCCGAAGATAGACGCTCCGAATGGCAGAGGCCATGCGTTGGGCATAATACAAAAGTCCAAAGCACACACACACACACACACCTATGTGTATATATCTATATATTCTCATACGCACCTCTCCGAGGGAGTAGAGCTCAGAGGCGATTAATGCGCACGTCGTTCGCGATTTTTCTGGCCGTTTCGCTCGGGACATCCTCGAAATTCTGAAAATCGGTGGCACCTCTCACGCAGATCGTGACGTCAGGGTCCAAAAACACATGGGAATTTCAACATTTTAATATAAAACCTTCAAAAAACACATGGTAATTTCAATCATTTTGACCCCGATTCTCAGAGAATGGCGGTTTCGCCTGAGACATCCTCCCAAAATCGAGCCCCAAACCCCTCCTCGGAGCCTCCTGGGGGCCTCCTGGAACCTCCTGGGGCCTCTTGGGGCCTCCTGGACCTTCTGGTACCCCAGACCCCGCCTCGGAGCCTCCTGGAGTTCTCCTGGGCCTGCTGAGGCCGCCTGGGGCCTCCTGGGGCTTCAGAACTACATGCACACACAGAGACACAAATCACGCCCAACACATCACACGCTAGACAAACATAACATACACACACACACACAACACCGACAACACACAAAAAGCACGCACCACACAAAGCACACATCACAGACACACACACACACACACACACACACACACTCACAATCCTGGGGCCTCCTGGAGCCTCTTCTGGTATCCAAGTCGGGCCTCCTGAGGCTTCCTGGGGGGCCCTGGTACACACATCGCAAGGTGTGGCAACCCCACTTGCGCTCGAGTGCGACTTCGCTGTTGCATGTCACTCCTGCTTCAAACGCCCCTTCAGCTTGTTGTATGAGCCTGGGCACACACGTGCCACTTGTATATATATATATATATATATATATATATATGTTGCACGCACGGCCAGCACGCAGGAGGGAGAGGAGGGGGCGGCACGGCAGCAGCCAGGGGATCCGCCACGCACAGGTCCCCCGACCCCGCCCCGCGCCCCTCCCCCTGCCGCTCTCCTCCCGCCTCGGCGCCTCGACCGCGGCGCACGCCCCGCGGGGCCGCGCCGCGCTCCCCCTTCCCCCTGCCTGGTCCGTGCGTTTCCCCCCCCTCTCTCTCTCTCTCTTCCTGTTGGTTTTCCGACTCATGCTCTACTCATGCTCCCCCGCCTCCTCTTCTGCCTCCTCCTGCTCTTCCTTCTCCTTCTCCTCCTCCTCCTCCTCCTCCTCCTCCTCCCATTTCTTCTGCTTCGCACCCTCCTCAGTCCTCCCTCATCACGTTCTCGCCCTCTCACTCAATCATCCCTCTCACTCATTCACCCCCTCCTCCCTCCCGTACTCCCCCTCATTCCTCCCCCAAAAAATCTCTTCCCTCGTTTCCGCCTCCTCTTACTCCTTCTCCCTCCTTCTCCCGCGTGATCTTCGTTCCCTTCTCCTCCTCTTCCCTTCTCGCCTCCCTTCCTCCTCCTCCTCCTCCTTCCCCCTTCCTCATTGTCCTCCTCCCCCTCGTTCCTCAGCTTCCTCCCGGCGGGACCACGCAGCTTGCTGGGATCGGCGCCGCGGGCCAGAACGCGGCGTCCTGGGGCGCTGCGGTGTGCCGAGGGGGGGGAAGGCAAGTGTGAGCCTCGATAGGAGTGCAAGCTGCCTGTCTGCGAGGTCATGACAAGCCTGGACAGGCATACCTCAAACCCGACGGAGGAGGAATCATGAGAAGGGTGGGCGGGAGTACGAGCGAAGGCGGTTGAGAAGGAAGGACTGAAGGATGGACGGATGGACGGATGGACGGATGGAGGGATGGACGGATGGACGGATGGACGGATGAACGGATGGACGGATGGATGGATGGATGGATGGATGGATGGATGGATGGATGAATGGATGGATGGGCGGATAGTCCCCCCCTTCTCACTCTCTCGCTCTCTCTCTCTCTCTCTCTCTCTCTTTCTCTCTCTATTTCTCAGGGCGCGAGACAACCGCAGGGAGGGCGGGAGCGTGCCAGACGCGCTGGACGACGCCCCCGCACCCCCGCTCCCGGAAACAACCTCCTCCGACGACGAGCCGGCAGAACTTCGGAGGGGCCTCTGGCGTCACGTCCGTGCTGGGGCTGGGTCTCGGATCGGCACTGGGGCCCCCCCGCGGCGCCTCCGGCGCCGCCCCTGTCGCGCTCCGGCGCCAGCAGGCCCCTCCAGAGAGAACTAAATAGGGGAACAAAAAATTACACAAACATAAAAACTCGGAGGTCCGAGCGGATTCCTCGGATCGGCGCTGGGGCCCCCGGCGGCGCCTCCGGCGCCGCCCCTGGCGCGCTCCGCGCGCCAGGGAAGGGGGGTCCAGCGCCGATCCGAGAAATCCGCACGGACCTCCGAGTTTTTATGCTCGTGTGACGTTTTGTTCCCCTCGTCGCGTCCGTGCCCTGGGATCGGCCGTGGGCCACAACCCTGTGGGGACCCGGCGCGACTCGCGGCTCACGGACCCGTGGACTCGCACCGTGGCGGTGCAGCTTGCGAGGGGGGTGCCTGCGACCGCCCCCCTCGCGAGCCCCGCCGTCGGCAATGCCTGTCGCCGGAGGCCCCGAGCGCAGCCCGCGGGGGTCCTCCTCCTCCTCCTCTTCCTCCTCCTCCTCATCTCCTCCCCTCATCCTCCTCCTCTCTCCTCCTCCTCCTCCTCTCTCCTCCTCTCCTCCTCCTCCTCCTCCTCCTCCTCCTCTCCTCCTGCTCCTCCTCCTCCTCCTCCTCCCCCTCCTCCTCCTCGCGGTGCGAACCTGGGGCAAGGCCAGGGATGAGCAGCTGGCCCGAGTGCGCTCGTCGACTCTCTGGACGTGCCCTTCAAAGTACAGGTGGATCCACCGGCCCAGCGGCGGCCTTCTGCGAGGGCGCACTTGCAGCGACGGCTCAGCACTCTCCCCAACCGTGCCGGGTCTGCCTTCCGGGTCTGTCCAGACGTGGGGGTGGTCGTTGGCCCGGGTGGACGGGCTGGGCAACATGATCGCGGCAGTATACGGGGTGGTCCCACTCAGCGAGGCGACACCCCAGACAGCGCGGGGCGGGGAAGATTCTGCCGTAAGCATGGCCCTCCCCCTGGTCGCCATCGCACCAGTCGACTTGTACGTGGACTGCGCGGGCACCGTAGGCGGCGTGAGCGGCGGCCCGGGCACCAGCGCGCGGTCTACAGACGACCGTCCACACTGGCGGGGCAGATTCTGTGAGGTGCTCATCCTGTGCTAGCAAGCCTCGAACGTATCCCTATCCCTAAGATGGGCGAGCAGAAAGCGAGGACAATCTTAGGGATAGGCCCTCAGAAACAGAGGGAATCCTTAAGATCGGCATCGAGGTGAGGTGATGTCAAACATAGGGATAGGGATATGTTTCAAACTGGTAATGTGCGACGTCACGGCCCACAAGACCTTAGCTCGTGCGGCTCGGACCGACGTGGACGGAGGCCAGAGCACCCCCTATGGCGAGACGTGCGCACGCCGAGGCCGACGAGCCTGCCGAAGCCAGGGCAGCACTGCACGGCCTCGCGGCTGCTGCTGCCCACCCGTGGGCTGGCGCGGCGAGCGCCGCTTGTGGAGGTGGGCCCGCTGGGTGCGTCGGCTGCGCGGCCACGCGTCGCTGACCATGGGCCCCCCG
>CAUYUJ010016727.1:45000-67500 GCA_963575745.1 Prorocentrum cordatum | reverse complement strand
GGGGCCACGAACCGTGTGAGGGGCTCGCCGAAATTCCACAAGGCAAAATAGAAGAGGAAGACGAGGCCTCCTGCACTTCTAGAGCCGTCGCTGGGGCCTCCGGTAGAGCTGCCCCAGGAGGGTACGAACCGTGTGCGGGGTGTGGCGAACATGTGATGAGAATGATGAGTGTGGTAATTGAAAGATGAGGATGCTGACGAGCAAGAGGAGGAGGAGGAGGAGGAGGAGGATGAGGAGGAGAAGGACAAGGAGGAGGAGGAGGAGAATGAGAGGAGGAGGAGGAGACGCGCGGCACTGCGAATTCAAAACGAGGACGCAACTCCACAGGACGGTTGGGAAAAACATGGAAGTGTGGTACTGCGACATCTTTGATGCGCCTTGGATTTCCACTCCTCCTCCTCCTCCTGCTCCTCCTCCTCCCCCTCTACCTGCATCCCTTTGTCCGCACAAATAGAACTCCTCCCTGTCGCAACCCCAGACGTGTCGGTAGAGCGGGTTGGGCGTTTCGCATGAGGACTTCCCCACCATCTACGATCCTGAAGTTTAAGATTTGCAACCGTTGCACTGGAGGGCGGGTCCTTTCCAAAAGGCCGCTCTCACCTTATCGCCGCGCACACTCGTCTTGAACAATCGCAGCATCTTCGCGGATGGAGGGCGGGTTGTTTTCACAATTGCGTTCTCGCCGTAGCGACGCACACGTTCGTTCACAAGGACTTGCAGCCGCTTCACGGATGAAGGGCGGGTCTTTTTCAGAATGTGGCTCTCGCCTCAGCGCGGTGCACGCTCGTCTTAAACATTCGCAACAACTTGACGGATGGAGCGCGGGTCCATTTTCGAAGTGCGGCTCTGAACTTAGCGCCGTGCACATTCGCCTTGAAAGTGCGCAACGGCTTCACGGATAAAAAAGGACGAGGCCGGTTCACAAAATGTGGCTCTCGCCGTGGCCCCGCGCACAGTCGTCGTAAAAGCCTGCAACAGTTTCAAGGGTTCGTCTGGTTGGAGTCCAAGAGACTTTGCTATGGCACGACTTCGGATTGTCAGGACACAGCAGCCGTTTTGATCCGCGGAGCTGGACTTCCAGGAATGGCGTCTCGACGCGATTGGGGACTCTGAGACGTTTGCCTTCTAGTGCGCCGCTTCCCGCCATGCAGACAAATTCTTGCAGGGACCCTTGAAAACATTGGAAGGGGGGTAATTGCAACATCGTTGATGCGTCTTGGGTTTAAATTGGTCCTTCTCCTCCTCCTCCTCCTCCTCCTCCTTCTCCTCTTCCTCCTCCTCCTCCTCATATTCTACCTCCATCCATTTACCGCATCAACAACCCCTCCCTGTTGCATCTCCGGACGTGTCGGCAGGCCAGGCTGGGCGTTTCGCCTGAGACTTCCCCACCACCTACGATCCTGAAGCTCGAGATTAGCAACAGTTTCACTGGAGGGCGGGTCCTTTGCAAAATACGTCTGTGGCTTTAGCGCCGCGCACACCCGTCTTAAACAATTGTAACAGCTCCACATATGGGGGGCGAGACGTTTGCACAATTGTGACTCTCGCCTCAGTGCCGCGCGCACTCGTTCACAAAAAGTTACAACTGCTTCCGGATGGAGGGCGGGTCCTTTTCAAAGAGTGGCTCTCGCCCTAGCGCTTCGCGCGTTCGTCTCCAAAGTTCGCCGCAGCTTCACGGATGGAAGGCGTGTCCTTTCAAAAATGTTGCTCTCGCATTTTAACGCCGCGCACGCTCGTCCTAAACATTCGCAACAACTTCACGGATGGAGGCCGCGTCCTTTTTTGAAAATGTGGCTCTCGCCTTAGCGACGTGCACACTCGTCTTAAACATTCCGAACAGCTTCACGGATGGATGGCAAGACCTTTGCAAAATGTGACTTTCGCCTCAGCGCCGCGCGCACTCGTCTTAACGATTCGTTGGTGTCCTGGCACGGATGAGAAGTGTCAGGACGCAGCGACCACGTTGATTCGCGGCGACGACATCCAAAGGATGGTGTTCCAGCGCGACTGAGGATTCTCAGACGGTTGTCTTCCAATGGGGCATTTTCCGCGGCACACGCAATTTCTGTGAGTACCTAGATTTATTTGGAGGCAGGGTTCATTGCAACATCGCTGATGCGTCATGGATTTACACTGGTCCTCCTCCATCCCTCGTCCTCATAAGTAACTCCTCCTTGTCGCGCCCCGAGGCCGGTCGAAAGGGCGGGCTGGGCGTTTCGCCGGAGAGGCCTCACCACTTATGATCAAGCTTGAAATCTGCAAGAGGTTCACGGATGGATGGCGGCCCGCTTTCAACATGTGGCTCTCGCCTAAGAGCCGTGCACATTCGTCTTAAAAGAACGCAGAAGGGTTCGCAAATCGTAGGCGGCCCGCTTTCAAAATGTGGCTCTCGCCCTTGACGCCGCGCACATTCGCTGTCTTACAACATTGCAATGGCTTCACGGGTGGAGGGCGGCCCGCTTTCAAATTGTGGATCTCGCCTTCGCGCCGCGCGCATTCGCTTAAAAGAAGAAATGCGAGAGCTCCACCGATGGAAGGCGGCTCTTTTTCAACATGTGGCTCTCGCCCTCTACGCCGCGCACACTCGCTGCCTTACAACATTGCAGCGGCTTCACGGGTGGAGGGCGGCCCGCTTTCAAACTGTGGATCTCGCCTTCGCGCCGCGCGCGTTCGCGTGAAAGAAAGAATGCGAGAGCTTCACGGATGGAGGGCGGTGTCTTTTTCAGCACGTGGCTCGCCCATGGGCGTCGCGCACACCCGTCGTCACCACTCGCAGCAGCTTCACGGATGGCAGGTGGCCCGCCTGCAGAACGTGGCTCTCGCCCTAGCGCCGCTCGCATTCTCTTGAGAGTGTGCACGAGCCCTGCGGACGCAGGGTGGCTCTTTCTAAGATGTGGCTATCGCCTTCGCACATTCGTCTTGAGAGTTTGCAACATATTGAAGGATGATCATGGTTATCGTCCCAGAAACAATACTTTGGCACGATGTCGGAGTGTCAGGGCGCAACAAGCATGTTGACCCGCGGTGTTGAAGTCCCAAGAATGGTGTTCTGGCACGACTCAGGACATCCTAGACACAGTGGTAACGGTGATTCGCGGCGTCGAAATACCAAAATCGGTGTTCTGGCACAGTTCTGGAATTTCAAACGGTTGTCTTCCAGCGAGGCATTTCCCTCCGTGAAAATGAACCCTTGCAGGGCCATATGAGGACGGAAGTTGGGAGGGTCTGTTGCAATATCGTTGATGCGTCTTGGGTTTACACTGGTCCTCCTCCTCCTCCTTCTCCTCCTCCTCCTCCTCCTCCTCCTCTCTGGTGGGGAGGCGCGCCTCGAACACCAAACCGACACCCATGGCGTTGCGCCGCAGTTGGGTGACGTACACCGGCGTCGGGAGCTCGTCCCGCAGCTTCAGACGGTTCGCCTCCGTGGGGATGACCTCCACCAGGGGCATCTGCTGGATGAGCTGCTTGGGCAGCTGCCTCGCGAGGCCTCCTCCTGATCCTCCTCCTCCTCCTCCGCATCCTCCTCCCTCCCCATCCTCCTTCTAATCCTCCTTCTGTTCCCATTCCTCCTGCTCGTCCTAATCCTGCTGCTCCTTCTGTCCCTGCTGCTCCTCTCACTCCCACACCCCGACACCGACTTCTCCTCCTCCTCCTCCTCCTCCTCCTCCTCCTCCTCCTCTTCCTCCTCTTCCATTCCTTTCCCTTATTCATCACAACTTCCTGTCGCACCCCGAGACCTGTCGAAAGGGCAGGCCTGGCGTTTCGCCTCAGACTTTCTCACCACTGATGACCCTGAAGTTTAGAAGTTGCACGAGGTTCACGGATGGATGGCGGCCCGCTTTCAAAATGTGGTTCTAGCCTCTGCGCCGCGTGCATTCGGATTAAAAGCCTGCAAGAGCTTCGCGGATGGAGGGCAGTCCATTTCCAATGTGTGGCTCCAGCCTTAGCGCTGCGCACACTCATCCTGAAACATGGCAAGGGCTTCACAAATGGAGGGCGGCTCCGTTTCAACATGTGGCTCTCGCCTTAGCGCCGCGCACACTCGTCGTGCACAACTGCAAAGAGCTTGGCGGATGGAGGGCGGTTCCTTTTCGAAACGTTGCTATCGCCTGGGAGCCGCGAACATTCGTTTGAAAGCTGTGCAAAGGGTTCACGGATGGAGGGCGGCTCCTTTACACAATTCGGGTCTCGCCTTTGCGCCGCGCAAATTCGCCTTAAGAGTTTGCAGCAGTTTGAAAGATTATCATGGTTAACGTTCCAGAAATGATGTTTTGGCACGACGTCGGAATGTCAGGGCGCAACAGTCACGTTGATCCGCGGTGTTGACGTCCCAGGAATGGCGTTCTGGCACGATTCAGGACCGTCAAGGCACAACAGTAACGGTGGCTCGCGACGCTGATGTCCCAGGAATGTTGTCCCGGCACATTTCAGGAGCTTCAAATGGTTGCCGTCCAACGGGGCACTTCCCTCAGTGAAAATGAATCCGTGCAAGGGCCTATGAAGACGGAACTTGGGGGGAGGGTGTATTGCAATGTCGCTGATGAGTCTTAGGTTTACACTGGTCCTCCTTTTCCTCCTCCTTCACATGCTCCGCATCCTCGTGCTCCCCCTCCTCCTCTTCCTGCTCCTGCTGCTGCTCCTCCCACTCGTCCTCCGAGGCAGCCGCCTCGCGAGGCACCCCTGCTCGGTGTCCCACCGTGCGCCCTCCAAGTACAGGCCCTCCACGTAGGTTCCGTCCAGGAGCTTCTCCGTCACCTCGTCCCTGCTCGCGTACTTCGTGACCTTCGTGTAGAGCGTGGACTTGTCCAGCGCCCAGCCCCGCCGACGGCACGAGGCCTGCACCAGCGCGCTGAGCAAGCTTTCCGGGATGTGGAGGCCGCTGAGCCAGAACACGGCGGGATCGCCGTTGATGCACCAGTCGTTGAACTGCTTGTGCCTCGGAACGAGGGGGGCTTGGCGAAGAAATGTCGTGAATCCTGGTCCTCTGCAGCCTCCCTGGGGGCTTTCTCATCTGAAAGCGCGGGCGAATGCGATATGCGAATATCCACGGAGCGTCTCACTTCACCAGGAGACGTCAGTATCCGCCTCACAGGTCCTGGTCAGGCCCATCCCTGGGCCTAGCCTCGGCGTATACGCCCTCATGGCTTGGCCAAATACTGATCCTGAGCCGCGAGGCAAGGATCGACCCAGCCGGGATCGGTGAGGTGGCTCGTCGACGTCCCCCGGAATTAGGCGGAGGATGATGATTAGGAAGAGGAAGAGGGAAAGGCATGAGAATAATGCTGGTCTTTCGTGACGCCTTCCCCAAGACACGCGAGCACGTGCTCGCAGAGGGCGCGGGCAGTGACGTGCCACGTCTTTCTTGCGTCTCAGTTGCATGCTTGTCGCTGGCTACCATCAAGTCCACTGTCAGCAGCAGAAGCAGTCACAATAATTCATGGTTCCACTCATTTTCCCTTCAGCCATCTTCCAGAGGCAGACACTTATGCTGCCCAACGAGCGCGCACCATCTTTCGCTCACTGCGCCCCCCGCCCCCCGTCTGAGCGCCTCCTGACGAAATGGTCCATCCAGCTGCCGAGCGGCTTCTCGGTCTGCGGGGCGAGCTTCGCCCACGCGCCGGGCAGCAAGCCGTTGAACAGGGACACGAGCAGCTCCTCTAGGCTCTGGCTCATCCCGATCTCCCCCTTCAGGGCGCGCTTCAGGTCCGACAGGTTGGCGAGCATGCGCTTCAGGAGCGTCTCGAAACGCTCGATCTCCTAAGAGGAGGAGGAGGAGTAGGAGGAGGAGGAGGAGGAGGAGGAGGAGAAGGAGGAGGAGGAGGAGGAGGAAGACAACGACTACGACGACGATGACGACGTGGAGAAATTGGAGGAGCAGCAACAGCTGGAGCAGCATGAGGGCGCAAGGGAGAAGGACAAGGAGGAAGAGGCCTGCTTCAGCACCACCTCCAGGGGGGTGGGCACGGTGTCCTTCAGAAACTTCAGCTCGTCGCACGCTGAGATGGCCTTCGTGATGTCGGTGGCCGTCTTGTCGACAAACTCCTCGCGGCTCATCCCCCCGCTGTCGCCACCCTGGCCTGTCTGCATGGCCATCAGGCCCTGGTAGATCTCTTTCCCGGAGGTCAGGAAATAATTAATCTCCGCGTTGGGGTGCAGCCCGAACACGGAAGGCGACTGGTTGATAGGGAGATGCACGATCTCCTGCTGGCACTGGCAAGCGTTGGCTCATCAGTCTCATCCTGCTCCTCCTTCTACGTATCCTCCCCCATTTGCCTCCTTCTCCTCCCAAGTCTCCCCTTCCTCCTGTCCCGCTTCTCCCTCCTCCCCCTCCTCCTCCTCCTCCTCCTCCTCCTCCTCCTCCTCCTCCTCCTCCTCCTCCTCCTCCTCCTCCATCCCTTTCCTGCTCATTTTCTCCGCCCTTCCGTTCCACCAGTCTTGTCCGTAGGACCGGCTGGGTGTTTTGCTGGAGACTTCGCCACAACTCAACTTTTTGAAGCTAAGCAACTCCAACTGTTATAATGATGGAGGGCAAATACTTTTACAAAGTGCGGCCGTCCAATAACAACGCGCACAGATGCAGGGCCGGTCGTTTTCAAAAAAAATCTCGCCTTGGAGCCGCGCACGCTCGTCATAAATGCGAGCAACAGTGACGAGAATGGGAGCCGGCTCGTTTCGTCTAGACGGCTCTCGCCTTGTTGCTGCGCACATTCTAATACATCGATGGGAACTGGCTCGTTTTCAAAAACGGCTCTCACTTGCGATTTCCTCCAAATCCGCCGACCCTGCTGGCGAGTGAGAGGCGCTTTTCCGTTTGAGTTATCGTCGTCGTCGTCGTCGTCGTCGTCGTCGTCGTCGTCGTCGTCGTCGTCGTCGTCGTCGTCGTCGTCGTCGTCAACGCTCCACCCCTTTCCCTGGGCCCTCCTCCCCAAGCGTTTGGGGCCACAGGAAGATCGAGCAGCGTCGCAGTTCGGCGGCCAGCCGGGGGGGGGGGGGGAAGCGCGATGGGGCCCGTCTCGGAAGGCTCAGAAGTCCCCCGGCCTTCTGAGCTTCTGAAAAGTTTTCTAAGCCTTCCCCGAAGGCACAGAAGACTTCTCAGGAGGCCAGAGGACTTCTGAGAAGTCTCGCCGCCTTCTGAGAAGGCCTTCTCCTTCTCACTTCCCCACCTCGCTCGCCGCCGAGTTATAGAGTCAAAGGCTTTTGATCCTTCCCCCGCTGGGGGTGGGGGGGGGGGAGATCGCGGGTGTGGTGGGGTGTGGGGGGGTGGGATCCCGGGAGCTGTGACCCCCCTCAAAAAAGGAGCACCCCTCTCTGGGAGAAGCTTTCCTATTTGGTTTCTTGCCTCCCCGACGCCTCGAGCTCACTTGCGCCGCGGCTTGCTCCTAGAGGACCCTGACACAGCCCTAGATCGCTCCAAGACTGCCCAAGATACCCTCAAGACGGCCTCGGAAACCCCCGAGATGCCCCAAGAAGGCTCCAAGAGGAGCCCCAAGGGAGCCTCAAGAGGCGAGCATCCGTGATTTTCATTATGTTTGTCTACTTGTCTTGCGTCTTCGGCTTTTCGGATTTCCGACGCTCCCAAGGCGGCCCAGGAAATCCAAAACATCGCCCCAAGACGGACCAAGAGGCTGCCGAAACGGCCGTGAAATGGCCCCTGACGGCCCCAAGACTGCCCAAGACAGCTCCAAGACGGCCGAAGAGGGCCCCAAGGGGGCCCCAGGAAGACCCCGCGAAGGGGAACACCAACTGACAGCTCGAGCCTTCCGCCCACAGAGGGCCCCAGGAGGCCTCGAGAGGCACCCAAGAGGCCCCAAAGCGATCCCCAAGAGGCCCAAGAGAACCCCAAGAGGGAGGACACTATGGTTTATCATGAAGCAGTTGAATGCTTTTCGTCCTCGCCTACTTCGTCGTCGACGTCCCCTTTCAGGGTCGGCGGCATTGGCCGCAAGGCCTTTGCAGTCTATGTCCCGAAGTTCCACATACTGCAACAGCTACACGGATGGTGTGCGGCCCCTTTCAAACTGCGTTTTTCTCTTGAGACCTCTGCAAATTTTGTGGCCAGAACCTTGAAGTGGAGGGCAGACCATTTTCGAAACGGAGTATCGCTGGACACCTCCTTGAGCTTTATGATGCTACATCTTTACGTTTCATCCGCCACCGTGCCTCTGGACACGGAGTGGGCGTGTTCTGAAGTCCTGTTCGTAACCCTTTAAGCTTCAATCCTCACTCCAGAGGAGCCTTCTAGGGGC
Source organism: Prorocentrum cordatum (assembly GCA_963575745.1). Classification (NCBI taxonomy): domain Eukaryota; class Dinophyceae; order Prorocentrales; family Prorocentraceae; genus Prorocentrum; species Prorocentrum cordatum. The sequence goes on along the minus strand of CAUYUJ010016727.1, from coordinate 59,254 downwards.
GGGGACCCAAAATTTCGAAATCTATCGGGGCTTGGCGCTGTTCCCCCGGGCTCTCCCACATCTTGTCGCGTGACTTTTTGGGGCCCTAGAGGGCCCTAAGACAGGCGAAGAGGGCTCTAAGAGGCCCCCCAAGACGGTCCAAGAGGGCGCCGAGTCGCCGAACGATCGATCCAAGACGCTCAAGATGACCCCAAGACGGCCCAAGAGGCCTCCAAGTCGCCTCCCAAGAGGGCCCCATGAAGCCAAAATCATTCATTTTTCTTGGCCTTTGAAGATTTTTGGCGTTGACGGCCAGAGGGCCCCGAAACTGCCCAAGAGGGCCCCAAGACGGCCCAAGAGGCGCCCAAAACGGCCCAAGAGGGCCCTGAGACAGCCCCCCAAAAAGGCCCAAGAGAGAGAACATGAACAGAAAATCCGAGCCTCCTGGCTGAAGAGGCCCCCAGGAGGCCCCAAGAGGCGCTCAGGAGACCCCATGAGGCCCCCAAAAGGCCCAAAAGAAGCCCCAAGAGGCCCCAAACCGGCCTCCAAGAGGCCCCAAAACGGCCCCCAAGAGGCCTCTAAACTGCCTCCAAGAGGCCCCCGAGAGGCCTCCCACGAGATCCCAACGAACATCCAACAGGCTTCATACCCACAACCCAGGCACGCTGGCGGGATGGGCCGAAGGCCATTGGATCCGCCGCCCCCTGTGAACTTGCCACAGGGATGCCCAGAGTGCTGGACATTCTGAAAAGTTCTTGGTTCTCTTAAAACTCTCCCTGGGCCTTCAGCACAGTGCGCCAGCCACCTGGAAAACTGCTCGAGAGGTGATTGCCAAGGCTTTTAGATGGCTCCAACATGGCCCAAAATGGGCTCCAAGACGGCCAAGACGGCCTCCAAATTCGCCCAAGATGGTCCAAGATGGCCTCCAAGACGGCCCAAGAGTACAGGATGCCTCCAAGACAGCCTCCAAGTTCGCCCAAGAATCCTCCAAGACGGCCCAAGACGGCCCCAGAGGCTCCTAAGAGGCCTCCAAGACGGCCCAAGAGGCCACAAAGAGGCCTGGTGCTTCTTTTCGGCCTTCCGACGGCCTTCCGACGGCCTTCCGACGGCCCAAGACGTCCCGAGCGGCCCCCAATATCACCCCAAAATGGTCAAGATGGCCCCAACGGCCTCCGAGATGACCCCATGACGGCCCAAGAAGCCTCCAAGACGGCCCCAAGAGGGCCTCAAGACGGCCCAAGAGGCCTCCAAGCCGCCCAAGATGGCCTCCAAGACGGCCTTGACGCGCACCAAAAGAGCCCCAAGTCAGTTCAGAGAGGCATCCAAGACAGCTTCCGACGGCGTCAGACTGGCCAAGAACGCCCTAAGACGGTCAAAGCGGCCCCGAACAAGCCCCCAAAGGCTCCCATCCCAAGAGGCCCAAGGTTAGCCCAAGGAGGCCCCCAAGAGGCCTCCAAGCAGCCCCAGGAAGCTCCCAGGAGACCCCAAGAGTGCCCCAAGAGGCTTCCAAGAGGTGTCCTCCTCCTTCTTCTGCTCCTCCTCCTCCTCCTCCTCCTCCTCCTCCTCCTCCTCCTCCTCCTCTTCCTACTCCCTTTTCCGCCTTCTCCTCATACGCCTCTTCCATCCTCTTCCTCACGTGTTCTCCGAACGATTTCAACGACAGCCGGGGGAACGCATGGTCCGATAGCTCTAGCCCAATTCCGGCAACATAGGCGTCCTCCTCCTCCTCCTCCTCCTCCTCCTCCACCTCCTCCTCCTCCTCCTCCTCCTCGTCCTCCTCCTCCTCCTCCTCCTCCTCCTCCTCTTCCTCCTCCTCCTCCTCCTCCTCCTCCCACGCTGCGGCTGCGCAGCTGGCCCGCAGCATCGGGGTCGGCGCAGCGGGAGACTCGCAGCACAGTCGACCCGTACCACAAGGAGGCGCGATGAGGATGCAGGGGCCTCGGAAGGCCATTTCGAAGCTCTTCGAGCAGGACGTGGCCGACGAAAGTGGCCAAGGGTGGACCGAGGAGGCGAGGATGCAGGGGTACCCTTGGGAAGGGAGCCCATCCTGACTACGCGGGGTGGCTGTATCAGAGCACGTGGCGTTTCCGGAGGGGTATCTCGTCTGCCCGACGCCACCGGAGCGTCACACCACCGAGAGGCGGTGGCCGCGAGCAATCTGGCGACGGGGTCCATGCTCTATCCCCTCGCACCATTTCGCCTGGTGTTTCGCGACTTCTGCCGTCGCCATTTTGCACATACCTGCACATTCCTCCTCCTCCTCCTCCTCCTCCGCCTCCTCCTCCTCCTCCTCCTCCTCCTCCTCCGCCTCCTCCTCCTCCACCTCCTTCTCCTCTCCCCCTCCTCGCAAGCGTAGCCCTACTACCACTACTGCTACTGCTACTGCGGCGCGGCGGAGCCCCACGCGAACGCGGCCTCCTGGGGCCTTCGGTGGAGCTCTTGATAGGGGCAACGGAAAGCGTGAGGGGTGTGCCGACACGGTCGGGGAACCGCGTGCGAACGCGGCCACTGGGGCCTTCGGGGGAGCTCCCCATGGGGCCCGGTAAGGTGTGAGGGGTGTGCCGAAATGGGCGGATAACCGCGTGCGAACGCAGCCATTGGGGCCTTCGGGGGAGCTCCCCATGGGGCCCGGTAAGGTGTGAGGGGTGTGCCGACATGGGCGGGTAACCGCGTGCGAACGCAGCCATTGGGGCCTTCGGGGGAGCTCCCTATGGGGCCTGGTAAAAGTGTGAGGGGTGTGCCGACATGGGCGGGTAACCGCGTGCGAACGCAGCCATTGGGGCCTTCGGGGGAGCTCCCTATGGGGCCTGGTAAAAGTGTGAGGGGTGTGCCGACATGGGCGGGTAACCGCGTGCGAACGCAGCCATTGGGGCCTTCGGGGGAGCTCCCTATGGGGCCTGGTAAAAGTGTGAGGGGTGTGCCGAAATGGGCGGGTAACCGCGTGCGAACGCAGCCATTGGGGCCTTCGGGGGAGCTCCCTATGGGGCCTGGTAAGGTGTGAGGAGTGTGCCGAAATGGGCGGATAACCGCGTGCGAACGCAGCCGTTGGGGCCTTCCGGGGAGCTCCCCATGGAGCCACGTAAGGTGTGAGGTGTGTGCCGAAATGGGCGGTTAACCGCGTGCGAACGCAGCCACTGGGGCCTTCGGGGGAGCTCCCTATGGGGCCCGGTAAGGTGTGAGGAGTGTGCCGAAATGGGCGGGTAACCGCGTGCGAACGCGGCCACTGGGGCCTTCGGGGGAGCTCCCTATGGGGCCTGGTAAAGTGTGAGGGGTGTGCCGAAATGGGCGGATAACCGCGTGCGAACGCAGCCATTGGGGCCTTCGGGGGAGCTCCCTATGGGGCCTGGTAAAATGTGAGGGGTGTGCCGACATGGGCGGGGAACCGCATGCGAACGCGGCCACTGGGGCTTTCAATGGAGCTCTAGATGGGGCCACGAAACGTGCGAGGAGTGTGCCGCAATCGGGGGGGAACCGCATGCGAACGCGGTCACTGGGGCCTTCGGTGGAACTAGGACGGGAGGAGGGAGGGGGAGGAGGGAGGTGAGGTGAGCGACGGAGGGCGCTGTCTCTTCAAAACGAGGACCGAACACCACATGATGCTCGGGAGCAGATCCTCCTCATCCTCCGCTCCTGCTGGTACTGGCTAACGTTGCCCTCCAGAGGGCACGCGTAATCAAAGCCAGACCGACTGAAATAGAACTTAACGTTCTCGTCGAAGAGGAAGTCACCCATGTACTCCTCGAGGGGGAGGGGGAGAATGGCGACAAGGAGTACCAAACCGAGGAGGGAGAAAGATGATTGGAGGGCGTGGAGGTGGGGGAAAGAAAGAGGGAGGCAGAGGAGGCCGGGGGAGGATGTAGCGGAGGAGGAAGAGGAGGAGGAGGAGGAGGAGCAGGAGGCGGAGGAGGAGCAGGAGGAGGAGCAGGACGAGGAGGAGGAGGAGGAGGAGGAGAAAGAGGAGGAGGGGGAGGAGGAGGATAAGGAATGGGAGGAGAAAGAGGAAGAGGAGGAGGGGGGGAGGATAAGGAATGGGAGGAGGAGGAGGAAGAGGAGGAGGAGGAAGAATGGGAGTAGAAGGACGACGAGGAGCGCACGTAGCTTGACGGTTCGTGTCAGCTACTCGACAGAGCTCAGCAGCGCATCGCTGCGAGGGCGGCCGATCGTGCTTCTTAATGGTACTTAGGCGGAGGAGACGGTGGAGGATGTGACGCTCGGAGCGGAGGAGGGCGAGGAGAGGGGGGAAAGCTGGCAGGCATAAGGACAAAGAGGATGCCGAAGTTGTAGATGCGGCAACTGGCTTGAGCTGGAGATCTACTCAAAGCCACCTCGCCTGTGCGCCCGCGCCACTTCTGGATAGGACCAGCCCCGCTGGGCCTCCAGGGACGCCTCCCGGCCGAACGAGAATCCCAGGAGAGGAGTGCAGCCCCGAACGCGGAAGGAAGCCAACTGGAGGAGGAGGAGGAGGAGGAGGAGGAGGAGGAGGAGGAGGAGGGGGAGGAGGAGGAGGAGGAGGAGGAGGGGGAGGAGGAGGGGGAGGCGGGGGAGGAGCCATAGGCACCAGCGCTCGGGCTCAGGGTTGCGGATGCCACGTCAACGGACATCCTGACAGTCCGATCAATGAATGTATTAAGACAATGCGTTTGAGATGTCGGACAATATGCTAAACATGTTGTAGACATCTGGGAATCATTTGGCAACATGCTTCCTCTCCATCAAGGGCTCCCAACTTCGCGGTTTCGGCTGCGCGAAGCGCGGAGTGCGAACAACTTCGCGCTCGCGCGCCGCCTCCCAGGGGAGAAGAGGAGGACGAGGAGGACGAGGAGGAAGCGGAGCCGATTCGCGAAGCGCGAATCACTTCGCGCCCTCGAGGGCGCCCCTGTCCACCGATCGTCCTCCACAAGCTCAAAGGCAGGAGGGCCGGTGCCTCGGCCGCGGGCAGCCCGGGAGCGGAGCGCCGGTGGCGTGGGATGGGGGTCCACGCAGGGGGCCCAGGCCGTGCCCGAGAGGGGGGGGGACGTCCCCGGGCGACCACCAGTCAGGGGGCCCAAGGACGCACACATGAATGCACACACACGTGGCAGGATTCCCAATATTTCCTCGTCGCTTCTGGGTTTTTGTCTTCCCCCCTCCGCTTCCCATACGTTTGCAGCTTTTCCGGGGGATCGACGATTCACTGTGTCTGCGTGTGTTCTTCCCTCCTGAACCAGAAGAGACCACCAGGAAGAGCGGACGGCGGGCTGCTCCGCAGCGTGAGTGGGCGAGAGCCCCTCGAATACGGAGCACGGGCTACATTCAGGAAGCCCCGTCGGGGCGCGATGGCGCTCGAGCACGCGCCAAAGGAAGGGTTGGGAGAGGGAGGGGAAGGCAGCTCGGAGGTCAAACGAGACGAAGCGGGGGGCAAAAGAGGGAAGAAGGAAGACGAGGACTAGGACTAGGACGGTGGCCTGCCTCCGAAGAGGCAGGTCCAAGAAGGAAGACGAGGAGGAGGAGGAGGAGGAGGAGGAGGAGGAGAAATGGGAGAAGGAAGTATTCGTGGCTGTAGGCTACTGCCAATCAAGCTTCCCAAGTGTTTGCAAAGCAAGAAAATACTGAATAAGATGACTTACTGCGGGCCCCAACTAATGTACGCCACAACCACCTCCATTCCCCGTCCCTCCTCCACCCTCATCTTCTTCTCGCCTTTCCTGGGAGAGGGAGGGGATGAAAGAGGTGGTGGTGGTTGTGGTGGTGGTGGTGGTGGTGGTGGTGGTGGTGGTGGTGGTGGAGGTGGTGGTGGTGGTGGTGTATACCTTTGAGCCCCGTACTTACACATGAATCAGAATCTCAGCAAGGCCACCCCAGTTGAGGCACTCCTCCCCGGGGGGCTCGCCTTGAAGAAGCCATCAAAATGCGTACCGCTGTATACGTGAGGGCCGCGCTGGGCCGTGCCCACAGAACGTAAAGCGGCCCTGGCCCCAAGCGGTGCGGCTGTCATCCGCCCTGCGCCCGTCAACCAAAAACTGGGGGAGGAAGCCAGCGAGGGGAAACTACCACTTCAAATCTACACCACAAATCATGATCGACTGGCGCTCCACCACAAACAAAAACTCAAACCCGACTGCGACGGGCCACCATGTGAGGCACACCCTCCGTGAGGGCCGCACGCTGCGAGCAAACTGTGCCGAGAAGGAGGCCACCGGCCAGCCTCGCCTGCTTGCTGCAGGCTGTGCCCCTCCAGGTGTCCTTCGCCACTGGCACGGAGTGGTTGCTGGAAGCACCGAGGAGTGCGATCACGGCTCACAGCCCTGCTCCTACGGATCGCTCGAGGGATCTGGGTGCGATCGGCACTGCGCGCTGCGCGCTGGGTTCTAGGGCCCTCCAGCGCGCTCCAAAACAATGGATGCATTGCGCTTCAAAGCTCGGCAAGCCAAATGAACCTAACATCTCCACGGACCATATTGGCTGGGATCGAAACGCTCAAAAACCGCGCCGCGGCCAAAACTTCCGTGATCGAATTGACGAATCCGCCGACCCTGTGGCGTGTGGGAGAGGCTTTTCCGCCTTCCCCACAGCGTCGTCGCCTCTTCTGCTTTCCGACGGCTCCCTACACAAGTCCACACAAAAAATTGAACAACGTTATTCTTCAGTCGAAGGGAAGCCCCTTCCCTTGATCCCATCCCCGCCAGGGCGGGGGGTCCCGGGCAACTCCCGGGGGCGGTCCCCCCTCGGATACGCAGCTCCCCGCCTCTCATCCTCCTGCGTCCTGGGGCTCCGTTGGCCCTCCGGGGCCGTCTGCGGGCCCTTTCAGCCTATCTTAAGGCTCCTTGGAGACCTTTCGCCATTTTTAGACTCTCTTGGCAGCCTCTGGCGGCACTCTTGACAGCCTCTGCGGGCGCTTTTGGACCTCGCTTGACGCTGTCTTGGAACCCTCTCGGGCCACTTGAGGGCGCTCTTTGCCTACTTTGGCACTCTTTGGAGCCGTTCCCGAACCCTGGAGGAGGCCTCTTGAGCTGTCTTCGGACGACCTTGCAGGCATCTGGCGCCGTCTTCGAGCCATCAGTGGGCATCTTGGACTTCTCTACCTCCATTGTCTTCGTCGTCGCTGCCTACAGGGTCGGCGGCATCGGCCGTAAGGCCTTCGCAATAGAGGACATGTGGGTTCCCCGATGACGGAACACGTGACAGTTTCGCATCATCATCGGCGCAATGACTGGGCACGCAAACTACACCGAACCCCTCAGACCACAAATCGAGCAATTCACAGAGCTCCCACCGCAAATCGAGTTAGATATCTGCAACCACATGGGCGTGGTGCTGCCACCCCTGGAAAGCTTTCTGGAGATTAACCACCGTCAGGTGTTGATCGCGCTACCTGACGTGCCACTACAATAATGGCAGCAATATCTGCGCACGGCAGTCTGACGATAACTGTCCAGCACTCCGACCGCCAAACAATCCCAATCAACGTCAGGACAGATGCAAAGGCGCGAGAAGCCGGACGTCACACGACGCAAGAGGGGAGCGGATGCAAACTGCCCCCAGAGCCATCAAAAACATAACTCCATCCTGGCAAAGGACCACTATTGTGTCGAAACAACTCCAACACCCTATCTCAGGAACTCGTGAAGGCAGGGTCACTGCTTCGGATTGGGACCACGACGCCAAAATATAGAATGCGCATGAAGTGTATCGGGGCTTGAAGGCACGTCTCATTGTTCCCAGAAGCGCGCTCGCAAGAGAAGGCTGCACGATGAGAACAGCCCCAAAGCCAAAGTATCCTGGCGAAAGGCCCAACCATCTGCAGCTGTGAGTATCGCCGGTGTGGGTATCGTCTTCGGTGGATCTCCGTATGGGGCCACGAAGCGTGTACTCCAACTTTTGTAATAAAAGGGGGGGGTCTGATTTGGGGGGGGGGTCTGGCTCGACCTGTCTTGGAGACAGGGGGTCGGGTCTGAGTTTGATGCCCGAGGGAGTCCCGCGGGGGGGGTCTGTTTCGATCTGTCTGGGAGGTTTCGATCTGTGTGCCGAAACGGGGCGGGGACGCATGCGGGCGCTGCCACTGGGGCCTTCGCAGGCGCTCCATATGGGGCAGCGAAACGTGTGATGGGCATGCCGAAATGGGCGAGGGGCCGCCATGCGAACCTCGCCACGGGGGCCTTCGGTGGAGCTCCCTGTGGGGCCACGAAACGCGCGAGCGGTATGCCGAAGTGGTCGGTGGGGGACGCATGCGAACGCTGCCACTGGGGCCTTCGGTGGAACTGTCCATGGGGCCACGGAGCGTGTGAGGGGCGTGCCAAAACGGGCGCGGGGCCGCCATGCGAACGCAGCCACTCGGGCATTCAGTGGGGCTCCCTATGGGGCCATGAGACGTGTGATGGGTGTGCCAAAATGTGTGCGGGGCCGCCATGCGAACGCTGCCACTAGGGCCTTCGGTGGAGATCCTTGTGAGGGCACGAAGCGTGTGAGGGGTTATGCCAAACTGGGTACGGGGCCGCCATGCGAACGCTGCTGCTAGGGCACTCGGTGGAGACCTCTTATGGGGCGACGAAACGTGTGAGGGGTGTACTAAACTGGGTGCGGGGCCGCCATGCGAACGCTGCCACTGGAGCCTTCGGTGGAGCTCCCTCTGGAGCCACGGGACGTGTGAGTGGTGCGCCAAAACTGGCGCGGGGCCGCCATGCGGACGCAGCCACTCGGGCCTTCAGTGGAGCCCCCTTAGTGGGCCACGAAACGTGTGAGGGGTGTGCCAAACTGGGTGCGGGGCCGCCATGCGGACGCAACCACTCGGGCCTTCGGTGGAGACTTTTTTTCTGGGCCGCGAAGCGTGTCAGGGGCGCGCGGAAGCTGATGGCGATGATGGTGGTGATGATGGTTATGGTGATGACGATGATGGTGATGGAGACGGTCATGATGATGATGGTGATGGTGATGCTGATTGAGGATGGTGATGATGGTGAGGATGATGGTGATGATGATGATGATGATGATGATGATGATGATGATGCTGCTGATGATGATGATGATGATGATGATGATGATGATGATGATGATGGTGCTGATGCTGAAACTGATGATGATGAGGATGATGATGATGAGGATGATGCTGACGGTGATGATGCTGATGATGTTGGTGACGATGATGCTGCTGATGTTGATGATGGTGATGATGATGATGATGATGACGATGAAGAAGAAAAATATGAAATTGATGATGACGTCGAGGATGATGATGCTGATGGTGAAGTAGAGAGGAGGGGAAGGCGGAAGGAGTGAGACGCGGGGCGCTTTCTCTTCAACACGAGGACCCAACACCACAGGATGGTTGGGAATGACTGGACGAGCCAACGGTTGCCCCGCTCTGCTAACAAATAGGACATGTAGCGAGCTTCGCTGAGCGCTTGCGCCCCTCAGGTAACTAGCCGCTGCAGGCAGCCAGCCGAATCATGTGGGATAGCGGCACCTCGCCGTCCTTCCTTCGTAACACGCTATATGAGTCCCGCAGCATTCGCCCATTCGACGGTGCGGAGGAGGAGGAGGAGGAGGAGGAGGAGGAGGAGGAGGAGGAGGAGGAGGAGGAGGAGGAGGAGGAGGGGGGGAAAGGTATGAAGAAGGAGGAGGGGAGTGGGAGGAGAAGGAGAAGGAATCCACGTACCGAGGGGACGGGCCATGTAGGCAAATTGAATGCTAGTGCTACTGGGTTGACACTGGCAGGCTATAAAATCTGAGCGCATCGCCCGGGGTGCACTGCTAACTTGCCGTGCAGCAGGGAACTCATAGTAAAGCAACGAAAAAGGGAAGGAGGGAGGTAGGACGAGGAGGAAGGAGAAAGGAGGGGGATGGATAATGGAGGGAGGAGAGACGAAGGGGGGGGGAAGGTTCCTCCAGGTAGGTAGTGAGCACGCGGCGATCGTAGTTGTCGGTGACGCGACCACCGTACATCGCCTCGCCGATGAGGTAGCGCAGAGTTTCCCAGGGCACGGCCTCCTTCTTGTCGAAACTCTTCTGCAAGTACAGGTTGAGCAGCCTCGCCGACACCTTGAAATCCGACTCGTTGAAATCATAAGGGACGTTCCAGCCAATCCTCCCGAACTTCCTGCGGTCCTGGACAGCGGCATGCAGGATAATGAGCAGGCGGAGGAGGAGGAACTTCAATGGCCGTTTGAGGAGGAGGAGGAGGACGAGGAGGAGGAGGAGGAGGAGGAGGTCAGGCAAGGCAAGGCAAGGCAAGGTAAGGTCAGATTGGCCAGGTCGAGGGAGTCAAATGGGCTCCGCCTATTCCAACCCTCCCTCCCACAACATAAGAATCACTTGTGGCACAACTTGGCGTTGCGCTCGGCTCGCGCGCGGCTCCGCTTCCGACGACTCGACGAATGGGGACGTCACGCGGGCCGCGCAAGGGGGCGGGACCGGCAGAGCTTCGGAGGGGCGCGGCGAAGGCGAAGCGTGCGCCGCACGGACCCAGACCCCCGACGTCATGATTTTTTCATGACGTCGACCCCCCGAGGTCTCGACCCATTCCCCGGGACCGGTTTTTCGTCCTGAGTCGTTTTCTGACGGTCCCGAGGGCCGGCAAGGGCCCCCAGAGGCCAAAAATAGTGAAAAACCTCCCGTCGTGATTTTTGTCATAACTCGAGGGGGTCTGGGGACACAACGCTGCCACCTCCACCAGCAATGCTGAGCGGCGCTTGGGCGAGGACGGCATTCGCTCGCTTTCGCGCGGCCGCGCTGCCGCTGACGCGTGGCACGCGACTCGGCTGCGGAGGCGCCCGTGCGGGAAACCACTGCCGAGCGAAGTGCGCACGCGGAGCTTTCGCGAGGGCGAATGAGCCGCCCACCCGCGCAGGCCTCCCCCTCCCCCTCCTCCTCCTCCTCCTCCTCCTCCTCCTCCTCCTCCTCCTCCTCCTCCTCCTGCCCCATCCTCCTCCCCCATCCTCCTCCTCCTCCTCCTCCTCCTCCTCCTCCTCCTCCTCCCTCCTCCTCCTCCTCCCTCTCCTCCTCCTCCTCCTCCTCCTCCTCCTCCTCCTCCTCCTCCTCCTCCTCCTCCTCCCTCCTCCTCCTCCTCCTCCTCCTCCTCCTCATCCTCCCCATCCTCCTCCCCATCCTCCTCCTCCTCCTCCCTCCTCCTCCTCCTCCTCCTCCTCCTCCTCCTCCTCCTCCTCCTCCTCCTCCTCCTCCTCCTCCTCCTCCTCCTCCTCCTCCTCTCCCTCCTCCTCCTCATCCTCCTCCTCCTCCTCCTCCCTCCTCCTCCTCCTCCTCCTCCTCTCCCTCCTCCTCCTCCTCCTCCTCCTCCTCCTCCTCCTCCTCCTCCTCCTCCTCCTCCTCCTCCTCCTCCTCCTCCTCCCCTCCCCCTCCCCCTCCCCCTCCTCGCCGCCTTGCCGCCGCGGCGGCGAGGCACGCCGGGGCGCCACTTTAAGGCGAAATCGGCGCGGTGCCGAGGCGAGAACGACCTTTTCGCCCCCTCGCGAATCGACGACAGCGCGTGCGAGAGTGTGCGCTGCGCCTGCGCGGGAGCTCAGCTCTGTCGAAAAAGGGGCGCGGCGCCGAGGCGGCGGCGACACTGCGGCCTCTCGCGCGGGCTGTGCGCCCCGCCCCGCTGCTGCCACGCATTTTTTGCAACGTGGACGACACGATGCCCACGCTGAAACGACACACGTTGACTCTGGATGGCTCCTGACGGGTAGGATGGGACCACCCGCATTGGGTGGCTATCGGCCGGCTACGTGGCACAACGGTATACCGTATGTTGACTATAGTCAACACGTTGACTACAGTCAACATGCGAACCCGCCGAATCCGGAGCGTGAGTTTCTGAGAGCGTGGGCCCCAGCTCTGCTGGCACTCCGGCAGAGTCTCTGGTCTGCATGGGGGGGTCCAAATGCTCCGTTCTCCCGGGCTCCGCTCTCCTCGGCTTGGGCCCTGGAGTCCGGCCCTGGCCCCGGCCCCGGCCTTGGCCCCCCCCGGGCCCCATGGCCCCGGCCCCGGCCCCCCCCGCCCCGTCCCCGGCCCCTCGCCCGGCGACCCCTGCCCTGGCCCCAGGCCTCGGCCCGGGCCCCGGCTCCGGCCCTGCTCTGGCCCCCCCTGACACCGGATCCGCCCTACTTTGAGGAAATTCGTAAGTGGGGCTTGGAATTTCCGCCTTACTTTTCAAGTCCCGCTGATGCCAATTTCCGCCCTACTTTTCTGTTGCTGTTTCTGCGGGTTTCCGCCCTATTCTATGTTGGGTGCAGCAATTTCCGCCCTACTTCTTCGGCCTCTTATAGGTGGATTTCCGACGCAATTTTAAGTTGGAAACAAAGCCGAAGTAGGGCGGATCCGGAGTCAGGGCCAGGCTCGGCCACGGGGCCGGGCCGGGCCCAGGCTGGTCCCAGACCCCCGGCCGCGGCCCCGGCGGCCCCCGGCCCCAGCCCTGGCCCGCGTCGTTGAACATCGTCATCGTCGTCATCGGTCGTCGTCGCTGGTCGTCGGTCGTCGGCCATCGCGCGCCCTGAACTTTCCATCGTCGTCGTCAGTCGTCCTCCTCGTCGTCGTCATTGTCGTCCGTCCTCGTCCATGGTCGTCGTCGATATTCCGTCGACCGTTGTTGGCATACGTGGCTCGTCGTCGTCTTCTTCGTCGCCGGAGTCCACGACAGCACCAGGAACGCACCAGATCGGTGGCACTGGCTGGAGGACACCACAACACAGAAGCAGGACCAGGTAAAGGAAGGTCGAATAGGATCAGGCAAGATAAGGTAAGGAAGGGCGCTTGGGGGCCACAAGATCCTGCTGAGAAAACCAGCCCGCCCCCTGTGTGGCTTCAGTGGGCGCAGGGCCCTCCGGTTGCACCGGAGGGCCTGCCTGCCGGGAGCGTCGGAGCAGGCAGCCTGTCCGCCGAGGCGTCGGCGGAGGGACACTTCGCTGCTGACTGCCTGCCAGACCACCCCAACCCAACCCGAAGACCCGAATTTCGGGCTGGGAGGGGGTAAGGGTTCCACACGTGTTTTTTCGATGTTTCCCGACCCCCCCCCCCACTGGAAATCGAGGGTAAGTCTGAGCCTTCGGGTTGGGTTGGGGTGGTTTGGCGGGTGGTGATGCTCTGCCGAGCACACGGCAAGACAGGATAGCGGGAGGGGGCAGCGAGCCGCGGCGTGCGCCCCCGCCCGGGAGCCGTGCGTGCACGCGCCGCTCTCCTCCTCCTGCCCAGGTGACCCGAGGCGGGTCCCGCGAACGTCGGCTGAGTGCATGGGTAGCACTACTGTACGTATCGTCGCTCGCGATCCTGAGCTTCGAAACGTCGACTAGAATGAGGAGGAGGAGGAGGAAGAGGAGGAGGAGGAGGAGGAGGAAGAGAACCCGAGAAGAAAATGTTCCTGGACAACTGCATGGAAGAAGGCGAGGACGTACATGAGCGGCCGGAATGAGGCGTGGTTGCAGTCATCCTTAGAAGCCCGCGCCCGATCCAAGTTGATCCACGGTTCGATCTGGCGGCACACACGGGGGGGTGGCGCGAGGGGGGAGGCCTTCAGAGAAGCCATGAGGGCTTCTGAGAAGGCAGGGGGCGTCCCGGAAGTCCTCCCAGCTCCTGGGCGGCCCCCTCGGGAAGAACCCCTGGACCACTCCGAGAAGGCCCCTGGCCCCAAGAGAGCCCCCTGCCATCTCGGAAGGCCCCCCCCCCCCGCGCCAGCCCCCCTGCGCGGCGCCGACGGACCAGGACCCTGCCTGATCTGAGCAGTCCGATCCATGCAAAAGCCTTAGATGCTCATTCTGGGGACCTTCCAGGAGCCACTCCCTCCACTCGTGCGTCGAAGCTGCGTCGAACCTGATTCGAACCTGAGTCGAACCTGAGTCGAACCTGCGTCGAACCTGCGTCGAACCTGAGTCGAACCTGAGTCGAACCTTCGTCGAATCTGAGTCGAGCTTGAGTCGAACTCGAGTCGAACCTGAGTCGAGCAGATCCGTTGGGTGGGCCCTAGGAAGGTCCCCAGAACGAGCATCGAAAGAGCCCACAGCCGCCCCACCTGGCCGAGGGCGGTGCGTCGGCCGCACTTTGAGCGCTCAGCGCTCGACGGGTCGACCGGATCAGCGGCCCGGGCGAGCCCAGCTCGTCCTCGCTCCCGTCCTCGTCGGCGTCCTCGTCCTCGTCCCTCTCCTGCTCCGCTCCCTGGTGTTGCCAGTAACTTCTCCCTGTCCGACCCCGAGGCCGGTCGCCAGAGCGAGCCCAACTCGTCCTCGTTCCCGTCCTCGTCGGCGTCCTCGTCCTCGTCCTCTTCCTGCTCCATTCCCTTGTGTTGCTAGTAACTTCTCCCTGTCACACCCCG
>CAUYUJ010016727.1:32500-42500 GCA_963575745.1 Prorocentrum cordatum | reverse complement strand
TCAGCCAGGACGCCAGAAGGTGGCAGTTCTGGAGCATGACCCAGTGACCGCGCTGATACCCTGTCTCGATAGCCTGCTGCGCCACCCCCCCCATGCCCTGACCGAGAGACACGAACTTGAACTTGTTGCCGCTGAAGCCGAGCTGTTCCCCCAGCTTGGCCACGTCACTCTGCGGGTCAGCCCCCGGCGACAGGATGAAGACGATTGGCATCCTTTCGCTCGATAAGGCGAACGAGAAAAGGAGGAGAAGGAGGGGAGAATAAGAAGCAGCAGGAGTACGAGCAGGAAGAAGCGATCGGTATCCTCTCGTTCGACTTGTCAAAGATTTTGGTGTACACGAGCGAGGGCGGCTGCACGTAGTAGTCGCTGAGCTTGAAGGCGATGAACCCCTTCGTCGCGGTGACAATCCGGTCGGGTCTGAGGCACCGGATAATCAGCACCTGACTGATGATTGTTCATCATCCTCCGCCTCCTCCGTCTCCTCCTCCTCCTCCTCCTCCTCCTCCTCCTCCTCCTCCTCATCCTCCTCCTCCTCCTCCTCCTCCTCCTCCTCCTCCTCCTCCTCCTCCTCCTCCTCCTCCTCCTCCTCGTCCTCATCGTCGTCCTCATTCTCTCCCTCCTCCACTTTCTCCGCATTTCACCCCAAACAACCTGCTTGAACATGTCTACTCTGTTCTTGTAGTCGTTGGGCAAGTCGCTCGTCTCTGGCGTCTCCGACTCGTACCACTCCTTCCACTCCCTCTCGTTCCCCTTGATGTCTTCGGTGATACTAGCCAGCGTGGCGTCCAGCGTCTTGAGGAGCTGGAGGTCCTTCCAGCCCGTCTCGGATATCCAAGGGAAGGGGATGGGCTCGCGGATTTTATCCGCGGCCCCTGCGGGGTTCTTTGGCCTGTGAGAGGGCCGCCCCGCCCCGAAGCCTTCCCACGAGAGCCCAGCGGCGGCCAGCTCGGAAGGGAGGGGCCGGGCTGGCGGCCCGGGGGCGGCCATCTGCTCCAGGAGAGGTCCGAGACCCGCCGGAGATGACTCCAGATCGATCCGGAAGGTTGTCCCGATCGCCCAAGATGTTCACATGTTGCCCTTCCTGGCCCTGGGCTTGGAGGCCTGGAAATTGGCACCAACACCAGCACAGGAGGTTGCCTCCACGTGGGGAAGATGATCCTGGATTTCGGTGTTGGTAGTAATATTTCGGTCACCTTGGAAGCCAGAATATTACCACCATCACCGAGATCGGGATCGTCTTCGCTCGGTGGAGGCACACCGCCGATCTTGGTGCTGGTGTCGCCCTCTAGGCCTGCGATGGGCGTGCGTCCAGCTATTCCAAGGCGCTCCCGCGACGGCTCGAAGGGGCCGAGAGACCCCCCCCCAAACGAGCCTCCCAGAAGCCCAAACCACTGGCTCGCAGCTTGGTCTTGGGGGTGGTTCTGTGCAATCGCTTTTTTCTCATCTGGTGGAATGAAGGGGCCCTGGGACACACAAAGAAATACACACAAATAAAAGGATTCCCCATATTTTCCCGTATTTTATTGTTTTTTTGTCTTCCCCCCAACTTCCCATATTTTCCTATATTTTCCTGGGGGTCGACGATTAATTGTGTCTGTGTTTTTTCCCCTCCTGAAAGGAAGGCTCCAAGGTCGACCCAGCATTGACCACATGGGCCCCAGGAGCGGCACAGGACGGGCCCCCAGAACCACAAGGGCCCCCACGGCGGTCCAGGATGGGCCCACGGCTCATGTCGGGCGTGTCCCCCTACAGGGGGATTTTCGACGAAGACTAAAAAATGCACCCCAGAAATGCCCCCAAAAGGTCAAAACATTCTAAAAAAATTGTCCCCCGACTATTTTTGGACTCTTTGTCGACTATTTGGGGGTCTTTTTGATTTTTCGTCGAACATCCCCCTGTAGGGGGACAGGCCCGACCGAACCCAAGCCGGCCCCGGAGGGGGGCGCAAGACCCCGCGAGAGGGGCCACGTGCCGGGCCTCCAGGCGGCTGCAGAGGGGCAAGGGGTCTTCCAAGCAGCCCCCCAAGCGGCTCAAAGAAGCCCCCCTCCTCCTCCTCCTCCTCCTCCTCCTCCTCCTCCTCCTCCTCCTCCTCCTCCTCCTCCTCCCTCCCTCCCTCCCTCCCTCCCTCCCTCCCGCCGCCGCCCGCCCGCCCGCCCGCCCTCCCTCCCTCCCTCCCTCCCTCCCTCCCTCCCTCCCTCCCTCCTCCCAAACGGCTCAGAGAAGCCCGCCCGCCCGCCCGTCTGTCTTGTCCCGCCAGCCCTGGCGTCCCGCCTGCGCGTCCGTCGTCGTCTGCTCGTGCTGGCTCTCTCGCTCCCCCACCGGGCAGCACGGACTGCCTCGGAGAGACGGCCCGGGAGGTCCCAGGGGGCCACCAAGACGGCTCGAGAGGGATCTCGACGCGGCCCCTGAACGACTGCGAGACGCCCCAAGACGCGCACCCTGAGCCCCCAACGGGTTGGTGGATGCGGCGGCAGCCAATGAATCCAACGCGGGGTTGCCCTTCATGTAGAAATCGAACTCGCGCGCGTTGAGCTCTCCCATTTCATTGTCGAGGATCATCGTCGTCATCTGTAAGCTGAAGAGTAGCTTGTGCTTCTCAAATATTCCCAAGCAGGTGTAGTCGTACATCGTTTGGGTCATCTTGTCGCGGATGTTCTTGAGGCGGTTATCGACGATCTTGTCGGGCTTCGCCTCCTGCAGCGCAGTGGTGAAGACGCCCAAATAGCTGCCCAGCGAGTACTCATACATCTCGCTGATGGCCGCCAGCCCAGACATTGCAAAGTAGAGGATGGAGCCGCGCTTCGCCACCTTCTGGTACAGCTCCCTGTTCTTGTCGATCTCCATGGACGTGTTCTTGGCCGTCTCCAGGGCCTCGCCGATCTCGATAGACTTCGTCTTCGCGTTGCGCAGCGTCTGGATGAGCTCGTCGTTGTCCAGGATGCTGCCCTTGGAGGCCGCGAGCTCGCGCAGGAGGGTGTCCTCAAGGGACTGCCTCACCTGCCGATTCTCAGACATCTGCTGCACAGTGCTCTGCCTCAGCTCCTCCAGGTCCGGCCGCTCGAAGCCCACGACGACGTTCAGGAGCTGCGCCGCGAGACCGTCGAGGGTGATGACGCAGTTCACGATGGAAGCCTTGCCCATTACCTCGGGGGAGCGGAGACAAACTGCATACGTACATCGACCCCGCCTCCCTGGCAAGAAGCAGAGACCCGGGGGGTAGGGGGAGAGAGGGAGCTGGGGGGGGGGGGAGGCATGCGAGAGGTGAGGGTGGGGGGTAGGGGAGGGTGTACACGCTTTCGTGTCCCCAGCCTCGGGAGTGTACTTGGGGTTGCTCAGCTTCGTGGTCATCATCAGCACGAAACTCTCGTTCCACTCGATCTGGTTGTCGCCGAGGGTGATGACTTTCTGCCCATTCAAGAGCACGAACCGCTTCTCCAGGATGGGGTCGATCATGGGATCCAGCTCCTCGTCCAGGTTCTCGAAGAGGAAGGTCTTGCCGTACTGGATCGCCAGCTCCAAGAACTTTGTGAACTCGTCGTTGAACGTCTTCACGATGAGCCCGCTCTTCTCCTCCTTGCGCTTGATCCACTGCACGATCTGCATCTGCGGGTCGACGCAGAGAGGCCAGCGGGCGGACTGCGTGACGAGGATGCCGTTCTGCACGCAGAGCTCGTCGCTGGGCAGCCCGTGGCCGGACCACGCTGCGATCTCCACGTCCGAGGTGAGCAGCGTCTCGAGCCTGAAATCTTCGGTCTGCTGGATCTGCTTCTGCGCGACCTCCGCCAGCCAGTTCTTGTACACCATCTCCGTCCTGAACTCGTGGTTGAAGGGCCCCGCGTAGCTGACGAACGCGGCGCACAGGAGGCAGTCACCCACCAGACGCTCCATCACCTGCGACATCACCTTCAGGTCCTGGGTCCAGCGTATCCTCTCGGAGCCCAGGCCTTGGGGCAGCCAAATCACACGGATGTGAGCTTCGCCCAAGCCTGGGAGTGGGGGAAGAACTGAGGACCCAGGTCAGGAACGCGCCCCAACTCCATACGGCGGATTGACCCGGAGCAAACTGGTTAGAGAGCAAGGCCCAGGCACGTGCAGGGAGTTAGCGCTACGATCACGGATGGCTAGAAAGGGAGCCTGAGATAGATGAGTAGGGGAGGAGGAGGAGGACGAGGACCAGCGAAAACCCTGTATTGATCAACGATGTTAGAATAAATCTTCCCTCCAAGCTCCCTCTTCATAGGCCCCTGCAAGGATTCATTTCCTCTGAAGTACGCGCCCAGTTGGGAGACAATCGCTTGAAGATCCTGAAGCGTACCAAAACACCATTCTCGGGACTCAAACCCCACGAATCAACCCGACTGTTGCGTCTTGACGACTGGGACTTCAACACAACGAATAAACGTAACTGGTGAGCCCTGGTAATCCTGCGCCGATCCAAAACACAGTTGCTGATACGTTGACCATGGGAATCCATAAGACTCTTGTAAATGTTTAAGACGCGTGTGCGCGGAGCTAAGGCGAGAATAATATGTTGAAAAGGAATCACCCTCAACCCGTGAAACTCTTGAGCCCATTTTCTATCGAAAAACAAATGTGCGCGGCGCTAAAGGGAAGAAACCACATTTTGAAAACCACCCGCCCTCAAGCCGTAGACCTCTTTCAGTTGTTTACGATGAGTGTGCGCGGCGCTGAGGCGACAGCCGCCTTTTGAAAACGACCCGCCCTTAAATTCAGTTGTTATGCGCGGCACTGCGGCGAGAGCCGCATTTTGGAGGCGACCCGCCCTCCATCTGTGAAGCTGAAGCTGTTGCCAACGTTTAAATTTAAGTTTCAAGGCCATCAAAGATGAGGAGACATAAAGCCAAACGCCCCGCCCGCCCTTCCGACTGGCCGCCTCGGGGTGTGACAGGGAAGCGTGCTTTCTAGGGAACGGGAATGGAGGAGACTCGCTATCACTGCTGCTTCCGCCGCCCCCACGGCCGTCGATGAGCTGAGATGCGGAGTTCAGCCGCCGCGTCATCAGCTCCGCCTCCTCCTTGAGCCCCTTGAGTGTGGCGCTCTTCTCCTGCTCGTCGGCCGTGAGTTCCCCAAGCTTCTGGCCCAGGTCCGCGAGCTCCTTGTTGATCCGCTTGAGGTTCTCCGCAGCCTCCTCCTTCTGCGCCTCGAGCTCCTGCACCCGCTTGCGCTTCGGCTCCACCCCCTTGGCCACCTCGTAGTAGGCGACCATGGCCTTGACCCACTGGAGCAGGCCGAAACCTGCCTTGGAGACGCCCTTCATCTTGTCGCCCTCGAAGACCTCCTTCTCCTTGTTCAGGAGCTTCCTGATCTGCAGAACCTGCCTCTCCTTCATCTCGTCCTTCTTGTACTCCTGCAGGGCCTTCAGCAGAGACGCGTCCGACAGCATCACCTTGGCGCCCGCCCAGCCGGCCTCGCCATCCTCCTTGCCCAACGGCCTCAGAATGCACACGCACATGCAAACGATCATCACTGGCGGCGGCGGCGTGGCCATGACCTTGATCTCCGACAAATCCTTCTTGTCCAAGTTCTCCAGCGCCTCGGCGGCGGCCGCCAGAGCCGGCATCGCCAGGGTCAGGGCCGCGTCGGCTTCGGCCTTCTCCGCCGCGATCACGACGGAGTCCTTCGAGATCTGCTCTGAAGCGGCATTGGCCTCCTCCTGGCGCTTGGTGACGATGATCGTGCTGTCGTTGATTGTATGGATGAGCTGGCTGACCTTCTCCGCATTCTCGTCCACAATGACCTTCTTCGTCTCCAGCTCCTTGGACATCTCGGTGACCTGCTCGGCAGCCTGCACCAGCTTCAAGAGACCTCCTTCCAGGCGTCCAGACATGGTGTCAAGGTTCTTGCGGTTGTTCTCCAAAAACTTCGTGTAGTTCGCCAGGAAGTCCAAGAAGTTTTTCGGCGTTGCGAAGTTGCGGCGCTTGTACTTGGCCTCGAAGTCTGGCGAAAACGTGGTCGTGACCGACAGGTGCACGTAGCTCATGGTCTGGTTGATGCCGACCTTGTTCTCCTCCGGCAGCTGCACGTTGGCCAGAACATGCTCCGCGACGGCGAGCAGCGCTTGGTCTGGCCAGGAGAAGAACCAGTCGATGGTGCAGCCCGCCACGAGGCCGGGGAAGTTGCGGCAGCGGGCGCGGAGCTGGCTGCCGGCCGGCGACATGGCCAGCACCAGGTGCAGGTTGTCGCGCAGGCAGCCGCAGGCGAACGCCCACATCTGCGACTCCTGGATGCCCTCGGCCTTCGCCCTGGCACGCACGGCGGAGACAAGAGGCTCCTTCTCGTCGTCGGGGAAGAGCGCTGGCACCATGCCCACGGTCAGGATGTTGTTGATGTACTCCAGGAAGCCCTCCTGCACCACGTGCGCGTCGGTAAACAAGAAGCTCACTGGCTTCTTGATGGCCGTGGAGTACATCAGCTTCAGGTCATCTCTGAACGCATCGTCGCCGTAGCCGCGGGACAAGGTGATCTCGAACTTCTCGTAGCCGGCGGTGAACGTGGCGAGCTTCGTGAGAGACTGCTTGCCGCTTCCACCGATTCCGATCAGGAGCGCCATGCCGCGGGTCATGCGGATGATGCGGTGGAGGCGCATGCAATGGGACAGGGCGTCGTTGAAGAGCACCAGGTTCATCGGAGTGTTGTCCCCGTTGTACAGCTCCAGGACGCCGTCGAGAATCGGGCGGACGCTCTCCCAGCTGCCAAGGTCCTCGTACGTCCGCGGGTCCTCGAACGGCTTCTCGCTCTTGACCAGTATGTCGAGCACGTCGCGGAAGTCGCCAAAGACGAGCGGGTCGGCCAGGGCCACGTCGGCGCTCTTCGAGAACTCCTGCTTGATGAGGCGCTCCAGCTGCCCCTCGGACAGGAAGCGCTTGTCCGCGTCGTCGGTGAAGCGGTCCTCGTACACGCGCGAGCACTCGTTCCTCCAGAGGCGCACCAGGACGGGGGCGCTGCTCACGGCCTGAGGATCGGCCTGGCAGATGCCCTGGAAGACGCGAGACAGGTCGCGCAGGCTGAAGATGTAGTGGAACTTCGTCGGGGTGGGCGGCAGGTTGTCGATCACGGCCTGGTGCAGCTGCATGGTCACCTGCGGCAGCTGCATGACGCACTCCTGCACCATCGTGTCGAAGCCCATGAAGCTGTTCTTGAGGATACTGGCATAGATCCTCTCGACCGTCTCCAGGCTGGGGGAGGTGATGCCCATGCAGGCGTAGAGGCTCACCACGCGAGGGTCGATCGGGTTGCGCCCAGCGCCTGGTGGCTGCATTGCCGAGATGTACTGGCAGTCTTGGATAATGAGCTTGTCCAGGTCCCCGCCGCGCTCGTACATGAACGACCGTTCCACCAAGAACTTCAGGAGCGCCAAAGGCTGCTGCGTGCCGTACGTGTCGATCTTGGGCATCGCAAGGTCGTCGATGAAGACGCGCAACTTCTTGCCCTGCTCGGGCCCGTAGTTGCGGCCCGTCCGCTTCGTGACGTTGTCCTCGGGAACGGCCAAGAGGGGGGGTGTCCAAGAGGGGGGGGGGGTGCAAATCATGACCAGCGGCATGTGCGCGGCCCAGCGGGGGGGCCAGGGACGTAACAAAATAAGAACAGGCGCCATAACATCTGGGGAAATATCATGGCCCCCGCCATGGTACCGAAGCCCGCCCTAGTCATCACCCCCCTCTTTGCCGCCCCCGATGTCCTCCATGGTGCGCTGGAAGTCCTTGCTGCTCGTGCGCGAGGAGAAGTTGATGTTGAGGATGGTCGATTCCTCCAGGGGGAAGCCCTCCAATGTGTTCTGCAGCGTCACGCTCTTCGCCGTGCCGCTCTCCCCGACGAAGAGCACGGGCTGGCTGGTGGACAGAAACTTCCGCACGAGCCACGAGTAGCGGGTGGTGTCCATGGTGGGCACGAAGATCTTGTTGAAGTCGAGGCCGGGGGGCGGGTTGAACTCCTGTGCGGGAAGGGGGGCTGCGACAGGAGGGCGTCGCGTCGCAGCCTGCGGGGCGCAGCTTGATCTGCGCAGCACGACATCGGTCGCGCTGCAGTGTGGACGTCAGCACTGGGGAGGGGGAGGAGGGAGGGGGGAAGATCGGCAGCAGGGCTGAGCTCCTGTATCTGGCCCTCCCAGGGTGCCCAGCGGCCCACCTCCATGTCGAAGTGCGACTCGAAGAGCGCCTGGCTCGAGGGGCGGCATCCCGCGGGCATGATGATGATGGTGATGATGATGATGATGATGATGATGATGGTGATGATGGTGGTGATGATGATGATGTGAGGGTGTGATGGTGACGATATGATGACGACGATGGCAATGACGATACTGGTGATGCTGATGGTGATGGTGATGGTGGTGGTGGTGATGGTGATGGTGGTGATGATGATCGCGACTATGATGACGATGATTATGATGCTGATGATGTTGATGGTAGTGATGCTGATGATGAGGGTGATGATGACTGAGGATGCTAATGGCAATGATGGTGGTAATGGTGATGGTGATGGACATGCGAATGATGATGGATAATAATCGTGATGATGGTAATAGGGATAAGAATGTTGATGATACAAGTGTTGGCAATAATACCGTTAATCGCACGTGTAAGAGCAACAATACTAACAGCACGAATAATGATCATGCTGCTAATATGAGCAACAACAATTCTATTACTACCACTACAACTACTACACGTCGTCCATTTCTAATCATGCTTACTTCTAATCCCACCAGCCCTCTGGGCGTCGGTGGTTTAACGAGTTTCCTCTTCCACCCCTCCCTCTTCCCCTTCGGGGAGGGGTTTACCCCTCCCCCTACCCCCTCCCCACTGACCTGGACAGGGGGTTCCGCGGCGCGTTGGAGCGCCCAAGATGGCCCAAGACGGCTCCAAGAGGGCCTCAGGGAGCCCAAGATACCCTCCAAGATGGCTCAAGATAGCGCAAGATGCCTCAAGATGGTCCCCATGATGTTCCAAGACGTTCCAAGAACTCTCCAAGACGGTTCCAAGTGCCCACAAGAGCATCATTCGGATGCATCCAAGAGGCCAAAATGCTTCAAAACCCTAGGGACAATCAACGTTTTTGGTGTTCTCACTTTTTCGCTTGCGATGCACATCCGAGGCGTCAAGATGGCTCCAAGATGGCTCAAGATAGCTCCAAGAAGGGCCCAAGAAAGCCCCATGACGGCGCCAAGAGCGCCGAAGAGCGCTCCAAGAGCGGTCCCAGAGCGGTACAGGAGACGATTTTTGGAGTTCCTGGGGGGGGGCTCTAATTAAGGAACCCTACTTCCTTGACCGATGTCCTCCACGATGGCCGCAAGAGGCCCCCAGGATGCCCCAAGAGGCCGCAGGATGGCCCCAAGATGGCCCCAAGAGGCCCCCCAACAAGAGGCCCCCAGGAGCCCCCCAAGAGACCCCCAAGAGGCCCCAAGAGACCCCCCAGAGGCACCCAAGGGGCAAAGATGGCCCCAAGAAGCGCCCAGGAGGCCCCCAAAGGCCCCAAGATGGCCCCAAGAGGCCCCAAGAGGCCCCCAGGAGGCCCCAAAGAGGATCCCGAACGGCCCACAGAGGCCCCCCCGAGGCACCCAAGACGCCGAAAAGCCCCTCAGGACGACCCTCTACTCGCCTGGGCGTCGTTTCTGGACGGGCTGGTGGGGATACGCGGAGCGTCTAGAATTGTGCTAGTTTCTAATTGTTCCTGGCCCCCTAATGGCCAGGAAGAGGCCCAGGATGGAACAATTAGAAATTATCCCGGCAAAGCAACCTAACAGCGATGTGTAGAAGCATATCTGAAAGCATTCCCCTTAAGATTCAGATGAAAATCCAGTTGTCGAATTCTGCTGTTCTCGCAGTCGTAGTCGCATTCGCGATGACAGTCGCAGCGGCAACGGCAGTCGCAGTCACAGCCTCAGCCTCAGCCTGCCTCCTCCTCCTCCTCCTCCTTTTCTCCTGCTCCTCCTCCTCCTCCTCCTCCTCCTCCTCCTCCTCCTCTTCCTCCTGCTCGTCCT
>CAUYUJ010016727.1:0-30000 GCA_963575745.1 Prorocentrum cordatum | reverse complement strand
GATGATGGTGATGATGATGATGGTGTCCCGATGATGAGGTTGGTGATGATGTTGCTGATGATGCTGATGGTGCCCCGATGATGATGATGTAAATGATCTTGATAATGTTGATGATGATGAGATGATGGCGAGATGACGATGATGATACAGATGATGATGATGATGCTGTCCCCATGATGGCGATGATGAGGTTGATGATAATGATGCTGTTGATGATGATGGTGTCCCGATGATGATGGTGATGATGATGATGATGATGATGTTGATCATGATGATGACGATGATGGTGTCCCGATGATGATGGTGATGATTTTGATGATGCTGAGGATGATGATGAGGTAGGTGATGATGATGATTTTGATGACGGTGGCTCGATAATGGTGATGATATTGATGCTGATGTTGATGACGATGGTGCCCCGATGATGATGGTGATGATGATGGTGATGATGATGATGATGGTGACGATGATGATGGTGTCCCGATGATGATGTTGGTGATGGTGATGTTGCTGATGATGCTGATGGTGCTCCGATGATGGTGATGCTGATCATGTTGACGATGTTGTTCATGATGATGATGATGGGATGAAATAATGATGGCGGTGTTCCGATGATGATGATGGTGTCCCAGGATGATGATGTTGATGATGTTGGTAACGTTGATGGTGTCCCGATGATGATGGTGATGATGATGTTGATGATGATAGTGATGAGGTGATGATGATGGTGTCTGATGATGATGATGATGATGTTGATGACGTTGATGCTGTTGATGATGATAATGATGACGTTGATTGTGAGATCGATAGTGAGACCGAATGTGAGATCGATTGTGAGATCGATAGTGAGATCGATAGTATGATCGATTGTGAGATCGATAGTCAAATCGATTGTGAGATCGATCGAATGAAATAGATCGAGTAAGATCGATTGTGAGATCGATCGGGTGAGATCGATCGAGCGAGACCGATAGTGAGATCGATAGTGAGATCGATAGTGAGACCGATCGAGTGAGACGTTGGTTCCTCCCCCCCCCTCGAACCTCCTTATCACCCGAAGGGTGGGCGTACAGGTATGGTAATTATGATGTTCACGGTCATGGTAATGATGGTGGACGGTGATGGTAATAGTGATGGTGTGATGATGCTGGTGATGATGATTTTGATGATGCTGATAATGATGATGATGATGATGGTGATGAATTTAGTGATGATAATGATGATGGCGATGATGGTAACGATGCTGATGCTGATGATGACCATAACGACGATAATGATGGTAATGATGATGATGAGGATGATGATGACGAACACGATGCTGACAATGATGCTGACAATGATGATGAATTTGGTGATGACACGAATGATAGTGATCATGCTGCTGATGATTTTGATAGCGATGATGATGATGATGATGATGATGATGATGATGATGATGATGATGGTGATGGTGATGGTGATGGTGATGATGATGATGATCCTGAAAGTGAAAATGATGATGATGATGATGATGATGATGATGATGATGATGATGATGGCGATGCTGATGACGATGATGATGCTAATAACGATGATGATGATGCTGCTGATGATGATGATGATGATGATGATGATGATGATGATGATGATGATGATGATGATGATGATGATGGTGGTGGTGGTGGTGGTGATGGAGATGACGATGCTGCTGATGATGAAAATGATGAAGATGCTAATGATGGTGAGGAGGAGGAGGAGGTGGAGGAGGAGGAGGAGGAGGAGGAGAGGGAGGAGGAGGAGAAGGAGAAGAGGGAGGAGGGGTCAGAGGAGAACGAGGATGAGGAGGAGGAGGAGGAGGAGCGTTCTCAGCAGAAAAGGAGGAGAGGGCGCCTGCTTTGGGAGCGACTTGTTGGCGATGTTCTTCAGGAACTGGTCGAACTCCTGTCGCCCTCTGTCCTGCAGCGAGAAGAGATGGGTTGAGTAGGAGGAGGAGGACGAGGAGGAGGGGGGGGAGGAGAAGCATGACCAGCTGGAGGAGCAGGAGCGGGAATAGTCCTGCAGGACGCTGCCCAGCGACCAAGTAAGGCAGAACACGTAGATGTTCTCCACTAGATCGATCCCTGTGCTGTTCTCGTCGAACATCGAGTCGAAGAGCCTCGAGAACTGCACGACCGAATCAATGCCCATGTTGGACCGCGGGAGGAAGCTAGGCAGGGGCTTGCCGATCTGGTCGCCGGTCCTGCAGGGACGACCTACAATGCAGCAAGCGGAGGACAAAGAACATTAGGCTGAACACGTGTTTGCTCGCGCTTACGTTGTGGACGCATTCCTGTTCACGCTATACGGACACCCATGGGTAGACGTATAGATAACTCGCTCGTACATGTGGCCACCATGGCCCGTCACGTAAAACATGGATCGAAGAAGGTTGACGCCTCTTGGGGGCACATGCTTTACTCCTGCTGGTCTACACGGGCCTCCTGCCAGCTTCCGCATGCAGGGCCGCCCTGGCGCTCCTCCCGCCGGTGCCCGCCGAGGAAGAGGTGCCAATCTCTCGATCCCTCAAACGGTAGGCATGTGCGGGAACGCGCCGTATGCATGAGGTCCTGCCCTCGAAGACAAAGGCGATCAGCGGCGGGATGTACTTGTCGTAGAGCTCCTCCAGGAGCTCCCTGAGCTTGTCGGACGTCTTGGACCTCGGGAGGGCAGGAAAGGGATGCGGAGTTGGCAGAGGACAAGGATGAGGAGCTGTGTATGGACCGCGCCCAGCGGTCATAGTACGGCCCAGGTCCCAGGTTCTTGTCGTCCACGTAAAGCATGCCACATCGGCTGACGGTGGCGGGCGAGGCGTACTGCAGGTCGAACACCTCGAAGAGCATGGCGCAGTGCTTCTCCAGCCGGATGCGCTCGCCATTCGTCAGGGTGAGCAGTTTGTTGTCGTCCATGACCGAGTTCATGTTCTCGATCCAAAGGGCGTCCACGTCACCGTCGTACAGGATGTACCGCCGGACGGGCTTGTCCGGCGCGTGCGGCTGGTTCATCTCGCGGAAAATCTTCGACAGGAGCCCGTCCGTCCAGTCCCGCGTGGCGGGGTCCAGGACGCCGTAGAGCTCGTCCGTGGGGATGGCCTTGGGGTTGAGCGGGTACATGGTCGTCGGGAGGTTGAACGCTTTCTTCTGAGCTTCTGCGAGGGTCTTGAGGATGACGCTCTTGCCCCCGCCCGAGGGCCCCACCACCATGGTGGAGTGCCGCGTCAGCATGGTCTCGTACAGCTGCATGACCTTGTCGACCTGCAGCGCGTAGATCTCCTCGTACTTTGACTTCATGCCAGCGTCCTCGAGGGTCTCCTCGATCCCAGTCTTCAGCGCAGCGTTGCCGACGCGGGGGCAGTCCAGGCCAGGGAAGAGATCGTTGAGAAGCCCAGAGAACAGGGGCACGTCCTCCTTGACGAACTTCGGCATGTTCATGTCGCGCAGGGCGCGCATGAGCACCATCTCTTCGGGGAGGTCCGCCGCCTCGCGCTTCAGGTCGCCAGCCATGACCAGCACCGATTTCAGCGCGCGCAGCTTGAAGTCGTAGTGGTACTGCTTCGACAACTGCCCCGCGGACAGCGCGTAGAGCACTGTCATCTTCTTCGCCAGCACCTTGGCCGAGTTGAAACCCTCGGACATGAGCATGTTCTCGCAAATCATGAGCAGGTCAGGTACGATCATGGTGACGGGCCGGAAGAGCGCCTTGAGGTTATCCGGCAGCTCAGACCTGCCCGCGTAGCCGGGGTTCATCGTGATGAAGTAGCCGATGGTGGTCTTCAGAGCGACATCGCGCCCCAGCATCTCCACTGTCTTCTTCTTCTGGTCGAGGCCGTTCTGTATGGTCTTGATCTGCGCGGCCACCACCGAGAGCACCTCGACGTTGATGCGGTTGAACTCGTCGAAGCAGCCCCAGAAGCCCGTCTCCGACAGGCCGCTGAAGATGACACCCATGGCGCGGTAATCGAGGCCGTCCCCGCAATTGGTGACGACGCACGAGATCGCCAAGGACTTCGCCAAGTCCTTCACCGTCTCCGTCTTGCCGGTCCCAGCTGGGCCGGCGGGAGCGCCGCCCATGTTGAAGGTAAGGGCCGTGGTGAGGGTCATGACGCATCGGTCCGTGAGGGGCGTGATGACGAGGCGGCCGTTGAGGCCCTGGTACTCGTAGCAGTACTTGAGCTGGCCGGTGCACTGCCTGATGACCACGTCGTCCTGCTTGCGATCCCAATAGAATCGCAGCTGGGACTCCCAGGCGAACTCCTCCCGGCTCAGGATGCTGTCGCGCACAAACCTGTCGACGATGTCGCGTGCGTGCACGTCCAGGATGATCAGCGTGTTCACCTTCTTGCGCTGCAGCTTGTTGATGGGCTGCCGCACGAGCTCGACGAGGTCGTTCACCTGGCGATTCTCCTTCCGGAGCTCGTCCTTCATGGCGTTCTTGTTGCCCTCCGCGACCTTCCGGAAGGCGTCTTCGACCGACCAGGTCCACCAGATCTGCGTCCCCAGGATGGCCACCATGCCAATGTACTCCTGTATCCACGGCATGCGCTCCTGTGCCGCGTAATGGTACACTGCGGCCTTGGACATGCGCTGGAGCGTGTCTTGCATGGCCTCGTCGACGTTGCGCATCCAGTCCTCCACGGAGCCCTCGGCCTGCTGTGCTTGGTGTAACTTAAAGTGCTCGTCCTCATCAGAGAACATGCCCACCACCAACCGCGCACGGCCAAACTCCAGCTGCTTGCAATTGTCGAATAGCTTCAGCATGTGAGGCTGCACAGCCTTAGCGTCACTGGTGCCCAGGATGCTGAGGAGCTCCTCGTCGGAGATCAAATAGAATCTCGGGAAAGCCGAGCGCTTAGTGTCCAGATAGTCGGTGAGGGACTTCTGGATGCGGTCAAACTCTGAAGTTAGTGTTTTGAACTCCTCGAGACGACCTTCTTGGCAGCACGCGGAGAGCACCTGAGGCTGAGACTGTGTCGTAGACATGATCTTCGTGAACGCTGCGTGTGCACGACCGAACCTCTTTGCTTCTTCTGGAAGCTGCAGACTGATATCCTCCGAATCTAAGAAAATACTCTCCAGGTACATCCACTTGCGCTGCAACACCTGCCACGCGTCGAACACCTCACTGATCGTGGAGAGATTCTTCTCCCAGCGCTTGATCGTATCGATCAGCTTCGCGGCATACTTGGAAGACAACATGGACTGCAGCGACAGCACATGGTCTTCGAGCGTCTGCTTCATCTCCTCATTCGGGAGCAGGACATAGCCTCGAGGGTTCTGTGGGTCTCCTTTGTAGGCCTTCATGCCGTTGGGCATGAAGGACATGCTACGCCAGGCGCTCTCCACCTTCGACAGCTCGCTCTCGATCTTCAGCTCGTTCTGGGCCGTCACGACGATCTCGTTGACCTCATCGGGGAAGCGGCTCAGCTTCATGTTGAAGACGCTGGTCAACGTCAACTTCTTGAAATCGAAGTCAGATGCGTCCATGCCGGCGATCCTCATCAACTCCTCCCAGTGCATCGGCCGGATGGCGTCGCTCTTCAGCTGCTGGATGAGGGGCACGGAAGTCTTGAAAGATGAGACCACTTCCTCGAGCTTGTGGAAAGTGGTGAGCTCGCCGAGCTCCTTGGTCTCTTTTGGCATCCGGTGCACAAACTTGTCGAACTCCTCGGCGCTCTTCGCCAGCGCAGCGATGTCGACCTTGCTCCACATCGCCGAGCTGTACTCGGTCACCATGGCGCTGTGGTCCTGGAAGACCTTGTAGACCTGCGCGAGCAGGCGCAGGTCCCTCTCCAGCTGCAGCAGCTCCTGAGGAGCACGCGAGTGGCGCGCCTGTCCCGCGCGGCAGAGAGGGGAGAGGGGATGAGCAAGGTCAGCAGGCAACTACTGGGAGGCTTTCGTCGGAAAGATTAAGGAGGATTGAGCCCCATTTGGGAGCTGTTACGCCGGAATGGAGTGGGCCTCGGACTCAGCAGGATTGAGCCGGATCAAGCAGGATTAAGCGGGATTAAGCCAGATTAAGTGGGATTCAGCCGGATTTCGGACCAGGGCGAAATCAGAATTTGACCTCCCAGGAGCTGCCTCCGAAGCAAGGGGCCCGAGGAGGAAGAGGACAGCGCGGCGAGTGCGTTTCTTCTGCTCCCCCCAGCTCCGGGTAGCTCTGGATGGGCAGGTTGAACAGTGTCTGCGCCTTCACGAGCTCCTCACGCTTCTTCTGGAACTGCTTGCACTCGTGGTCGAACTTTCGAAGAAGGTCCACCCCCTCTTCTAGGGAGACATCCGGAGAGCCCGGGCCCTCCTGCCTGTAGGTCTTGTGCAGGTCCCTGCAGTCGCTGGCGAACTGCTCCACCTGGCCAGTGGTGACCTCGGCGAAGCGCTCCTTCACTTTGATCATGCGCCTGTCCTTCGTCAGCGCCTCGTCCTTCAAAGCGCTCCACTCTCCTCCCAGCGCGGCCACGTCGTCCAGCTCCTGCTGGACGCACTCGCAGTTGTACAGCGTCAGCGTCCGGTACCTAGGAGGACGCCAACTATACACCTACACCGATTCTGGCCAGGCCCAATCGGGGCTCAGGATGGGCTTGGCCAGGACTGATATCGGTGTACAGTTGGGGTCCCCCAAGTACCGCTCGCGCACGTCCTGTATCCTCAGCTCCATGTCCATCGAGACAGCCAGGATCTGCCCGATGAGGCTAAGGATGCTCTTAAGTTTGTCCAGCGAGTCGGGCATCTCCTGTAGCTGGCTGCGGTAGTTGGCCATCTCCGACTGGATCGTCCTGAGGTCCTTCAGCGCGAGCCTGCCCAAGATGTCCCCGTAGCCCGCCACCCAATCCATCGACTGGGACCTGATAGCCGACACGATGGCCGTGGAGTCGATCCGCACGAAGCCGATGTCTTTCTCGGGCGGGTAGGCCGCGAGGCTGTCGGCGAGCCCCTGTGAGAAGGAGAGAGAGGAGGCGGAAGATGATGAGAAGGTGGGGGAGGAGAACGATAGGGGGATGAGCAGGAGCCTTGTAGACGCAAATGTGAACGTCGAAGAATACGAAGGGCGGCTTCTTTTCCGCTACCTTCTCGAGCTCCTGCCGGAATTTCGGGTCCCACAGTTTCCACGTCTCGTCGTACTTGCGCCAGTGCCGCAGGAACTTGGACATGATAGTAAAAATCTTCTGGATATTGTTGTGGATGTTGATTATCATTTCGATGAGGGCTGGGTTGTCCTTGACGTCTCGGTAGAAGGTGAACAACTGTTGGTCCTCCTCTGGGTTCGGCTGTTGGGGAACCATCTTGCATGTGCCATCCATCCATCGAACGAAGGAGTTCGCTGAGTGGACGGTGTTCTTCAGTATCTTGGTGAGCTGCCTGAAGACGGCGGCCAAGGGGTTATCGTCCACGTTGCCGTCCTGCGGATTGCAGTCCGCCTTGACGCGCAGCAGCGGCGGCCGTCGCCTCTCGTTCGCGCTGAACAGGGTCTGGAAAGCGCCCATACCCCTGAGAAGCATGGAGGTGATCGCGTTGAATATGCGGCGCTCCCAGTAGTGGTAATACTCGGTCATCGACGGAGCACAGCCGGTCTTCGTGCCGGCTGTGATCTCCTCAATCTTCTCCAGGGACTTCTGGAGGTCCTCCAGGGGAACGAAGAGTGACATGAACATAAAAACTCGGAGGTCCGCGCGGATTTCTCGGATCGGCGCTGGATCCCCCTCCCTGGCGCGCGGAGCGCGCCAGGGGCGGCGCCAGAGGCGCCGCCAGGGGGGTCCAGCGCGGATCCAAGAAATCCGCGCGAACCTCCGAATTTTTATGTTTATGACGCTTTTCGTTCCCCGATCCTCGTAACGTGTGACGAGGTCCTCCACGACGGCCACCCGGTGTCTCTCAAAGTAGTCGTAGAACTCCATGTGGTCCATGACCTCCGTGCGCTGCCAGTCGAAGGGGCGCACCAAGACCGCCTTCTCGATGAGGTCGACCACCGCCTGGATTCAAGTCGGGCCTGCCCCCCTACAGGGGGATGTTGGACGAAAACAAAAAAACCCAAAATAATTAAAAATGGTCAAAAATACCAGAAAAATAATCCCCCGACTATGTTTTCACTATTTTGGGGTACTCCCCCTGTAGAGGGACGGGCCCGACGTATGTAAGCCTGGATCCGCTCCTCGCTCTTCTCGACCTGGTCGCGGCTCGACTGGAACTTGCTGATCCCCGTCTTGCACGCCTCGATGAAGTCGTTGATCCCGAGGGAGTTCCAGTTCAGCGGCGACAGGCCGGGGCTCAGGCACTTGTCCAGGTCCTGGATCTGCTTCTTGAGGAGCTTCTGCTGCACGGGCGTGAGGTCCCCCACGACCTTGTTGTAGTCCTCGGGGGCCGTGCTCTTTCTGTCGGCTGCAGCGCTGGCGGAGCACGGCGCGGTCGGAGCCCAAGGGGGGGGGCCTCGGGAGCACGAAGGAGGAGGAGGAGGAGGAGGAGGAGGAGGAGGAGGAGGAGGAGGAGGAGGAGGAGGAGGAGGAGGAGGAGGAGGAGGAGGAGGGAGGAGAGAGGAGGAGGAGGAGGAGAGGAGCGAGGAGGAGGAGGAGCGAGGCACGAGCGTAGAACTGACCTCTCCAGGGTCCGCGCAGCTCTCCTCCGTCGACGCCGGGCCCCCTCCCCCCGCACCGCTCCCCTCCGGGCCCCCCCAAAAAGACGGGGGCTCTGGCAGACCACGCCGCCGGCACGCCCGAGGAAGCTGCAGCCCTGAGCCTCCACGTCCCTCCCTCCCTGGCTCTCTCTCCAGCTGGAGCTCTCGAGCTCCTGGCCCTCGAGATCCTCGCTTCCAGGGGGGCCCCGGCTCCCCCCGCGCGCGCAGCGCTCCGCGGACGGCGACAGGCACACCGCCCGGGGCTGCGCAGAGGGGGGGGGGGGGCCCAGCGCCGATCCAAGAAGCAGGGGCCACCGATCGCGAGTCGCAACAGCCCCTGGGGCGGAGGTGGTTCTGGGCGCTTCCCTTTCCAACCCCCCTCTTCCCCTTCTGACTGCCTACCAGACAGCCCCAACCCAACCCAACCCGAAGAGTCGAATTTCGGGTTGGGGGGGGTACGGGCTTCATGTGTGTGTTTTTGTAAATGTTTCCCGACCCCCCCCCAACTGGAAATGGAGGGCAAATCGAGGCCTTCGGGCTGGGTTGGGGTGCTTTGGTGGGTGGTGACCTTCGGGGAGGTGCGCATCGCTGTTCCTCATTAAAGATGCACCCCCTCCACCCCTGACCGGGGGCGAACCAGGAACCATGACTTTGGACGCCCGAAATGGGTACGGAAAAAATGGGTACAATGCCCAACAACAAATGTTGTCCCAAACCAACAGCGGCCGTTGTTGGGCAGGCGGCCTTCTGTCTCGAATGGACACAGGCCGCGGCGGCGTGGACGGCGAATCCTGTTCAAAATGAACAGGAACTGCTGTTGGGCATTGTACCAATTATTTCCGTACCCATTTCGGGCGTCCAGAACGGCAGCATTCCCCATCCTCGTCAAAACCACATAGCATGCACGTTGCGGCGAAATCTGACCACGCGCGAGCACCAGGCGATCACGTTGCAGTGCTTCGGGGGCGAGGGGGTGCCGGGCACATTGCCTGCTGCGCGCAAGCCCATCACCACTGCCAACAACCAGTATTAAGCACATCTTTCCGCAGCGATCATGCGCGGGCACCCCGCCATCACTGTTCATTGGTATTTGGGAAGGATTACACCAGAGAGAAACCCCAATCAGTGGGTGGTTTGGAAATTAGTGATGTGGATACTGAGATCGATTCTGATATCGATAGTGAGATCGATAGTGGTATCGATAATGAAGACGATTGGAATGTAAGGTCGATCGTGAGATAGAGAGTGAAGTCGATTCAATGCGATCAATAATTAGATCGATCGCGAGATCGCTCGTGCGATCTATAGTGAGATCGCTTGTGTGATCGGTAGGGAGATAGATCATGATATCGATGGTGAGATCGATAGAGAGGTGGGTAAAAAGATCGATGGTGGGACCGATCGATAAGAAAATCGACCGGGAACCCGGGAGCCCGGGAACCCAGAACCCACCGAAATCGGCCCGGAACCCATAACCGGGAACCTGGGAACCCGGGAACCCGGAACCCGGAACCCAGCGTGCGACCAAAATCGGCGGGACACTTTCGCCAAATCTTTCAACTTCCGCGAGGGCCCCTCCAGTGCAAGCACTGATTGGGGAATGATGGGGGTGCCCTGGCACGCGCGGCGCGCCTCGCGGGCATCGCGCACCTGGCTAGGCGTCTGGCTTGGTTCCCGACGATGGTCGAGAGCGGCCCCTGCCCATGCTGAGACTCGAGTGTTACTTATGTGGTGGGAGGGCGGACGGGAGTGAGCGAGACGGCCGTCCTGCGGGGGGGTAGCTTGAACCCTCCCCCTACGCGTTCCCCGACGCCTGGACGGAGGAGCAGGCGGGTAGTTAGAGCGTCCAAGATGGCTCTAGATAGCCCGAAATGGCGCAGTATAGCTTCCTGAACGCCTCTCCGAGGTCCCAAAGGCCGCTTCAAGAGGGCTCCGAGTGGCCACGGAGCCTCCCATGGACGCCCCCTGAGGAGCCCAAATCCTTCCAACACGCGATGTTTGCCTTGTCGCCTTTTCGCTTCCGGCTGGCTTTTTATGCCGCAAGATGACCCCAGGGTGGCCCAAAGAGAACCCCAAGAGGGGCCAATAGGGCTCCAAGACGGCCAGGGGCCAGTTTTCGGGCTCCAGAGGGGCGAGGGCGATCCCACCAGCCCTCTGGGCGTACAGGGCAGTTTCTAATACACAGGATTTGTTTTAAATATCGGATATATCATACATGATTCAGTTACGAATGAACTTATGCATGAACTCATCGTTGCTTTTAATGCAAAATCCCTGCATTTTCTGTACATGCTCCGCACGCGGAGCATGCATCAAAAACGGCACTGTATGCGAATTGACGAATTTTGTCTTCTGCCTGCCAAGACCCTTCCGTCCCCTGCCAGGGGGGAGGGGCTCACCCCTCCCCCCAGATCGGCGGCACTGGCCAGAGGCCAGCCCAATAGAGATTGACCCTTCTTCTCAATAGTTATTTCGGGGCGAGATTATCCCACCAGCCCTCTGGGCGTACACCCTGCGAAATGCTTAAGAAATCATGGGTTAAGAAATTCATAGTCTCAGAAGTTGAATACAAACCCAAAAATTCTATTCAAATCTTAGGATTTACATTGAAACATTAAGAATAAACGAGACTCTGGCCGAAAATTTAAGTTTTCTTAAGCATCGCCTAAGGTGTATGTGATTTGACGAATGTTGTCTTCTCCCCGCCAAGACCCTTCCGCCCCCTGCCCGGGGGGAGGGGCTCACCCCTCCCCCCTGGCCCCCTCCCCGTGGGTCTGGACGGGGCGCCTCGCGAGGGGTTAGAGCGCCCAGGAGGAGGAGGAGGAGGAGGAGGAGGAGGAGGAGGAGGAGGAGGAGGAGGAGGAGGAGGAGGAGATGGTCTCCAGGATGGCTCAAGACAGCCTCCGACAAAGCATCCGAGAGGCCTCAGGACGGCCCCCAGACGGTCTCGAGTGCCCTCCGACCCACCCAAGGACACCCCCAGGAGGCCAACCCGATGGGCCCCTGCGGCCTCACGATGGCCCCCGGACGGCCCAAGAGGGGCCCAAGAGGGCACCAAGAGGGCCCCAAGAGGGCCCCAAGAGCGCCCAAGAGCGCCCCCAAGAGCGGCCCAAAAGGGCCTCAAGACGCAATGTTTGAGCATCCCATGGGGGGACCTGAATTGACCCCCTCCCTCGGCCGAGATGGCCCCAAGAGGCCTCCGAGGCCCCTCCAAGGAGCCCCAAGAGGGCCCCCAGACCCCCACAGTGAGCCCCCAAGAGTGCCCCCTAAGAGGGACCCACGGGGGCCCTAAGAGAGCCCCTGAGACGGCATTCGTCGTCCTTCGAAAACCTCTCACAACAACATACCTCCAAAGCCCGCATCCTCCTTGTCATTATCCGTTCTGTTCCTTCTCCTTTCCTGTCCCCCTCTTCCTCCGCCTCCTCCTCCTCCTCCTCCTCCTCCTCCTCATCATCATCATCATCATCATCATCATCATCATCATGATCAGCATCATCATCATCATCATCATCATCATCATCATCATCATCATCATCATCATCATCATCATCATCATCATCATCATCATCATCATCATCATCATCATCATCATCATCATCATCATCATCATCATCATCATCATCATCATCATTGTCGAGCCGAGGCGACTCGAGCGAAGTTCTGAGTCAACCTCTCCTTCCTCTCTTGCTGCCGCTTCCGCGGCTATGTGGGATCGAGGAGGGGGCCCCCTCTTTTTGTGCAGAGCGCGCGGCAGACACGCTTGCCGGCACGGGCCGGCGCTTGATGCTCGACGGACGAGCCCAGCAAAACACATCGTCGACGTTAATCACGACATTGGTACTGCGGAGCTAGATCCACGGACGAGTTCTGGCACTCCTGAAGGGACCAGAACATCATGGAGCGGGACGACAAGAAAGCCAAGGATGCCATCCCAGAATGGGACGGCAACCCCGGGCGTTGGCGTCACTTCGAGACGGCTGTGAAGTGGTTCCCTCGCACGCTGAAGCGGCAGGAGAGGGACCTGGCGGCGAACCGGATCATCGGGCGCATGCTGCAGAGCAAGACGATAGCGATCAGGACGTTTGCGACCACCCTGGATCCGGACCGATATGAGAATCCGAATGGCCACCTCCTCCTCTTGGACGACCTGAGGAGCAGCCCGCTGGGGAAGCTTCCGATCCCGGACGCGGCCCACAAGATCAAGCATTACTACAAGGATTTCAAGCGGCGCAAGGGCGAGACGGTGGGCGCGCTCTTGATCCGGGAGCAGGACTGCTACTCGGAGATGGTCCAGGCGCTGGAGCGCCTCCTCGAGGAGATGGGCGACAATGACAAGTACAAGCAGTGCCAGGAGTGCTTCGGCTACTTCGAGCGAGACCGAGGCGCAGCTGGACGTGGACAATGGTACTGCCAGAGGTGCTGGGACACCTGGGACGGCAACCCCGACACCCCGGCGACGGCAGCAGATGCCGCCCCTGCCGAGGAAGCAGAAGAAGCAGATGAATATGAACGACACTCTACGACGTCTCGCTCGCAGGGCTCTCGAACAGATCGTTTTCACCGACAAGAATCCATGGCAAGCAAGCTCAAGGTTTCGGAGGCGATGGCAGTGGGCTCTACTTTCTTCGGCCACGCTTCCGGAGTCCTGAAGGTCCTCCGCGGCTTCTTCCTGCTCGAGGCGATGGACTTCACCGAGAAGGAGAAGCAGGACGTCCGCGTGGTCACGCAGAACCGCTTGGACTTCGACGCGATCTCCAAGGCCTTGAAGGAGCGCTGGGAGGACAAGGCGCTGGTGCAGCGGGACTTCGGACCGAGGGCTATGCCTCGGTACGGCCCGGAGTCGGGCCAGCAGTCGGCCCTCGCCGCCGAGTTTGATGATGTACACGGGCCTGATTGGTACGATGGCTACGCGGCGGCGGTCCATGCGTGGGAGAACGAAGGGTACGACCACCACGAGGACGAGGACGACTACGATATCGAGGAGGAGCCGCAGCTAGCCTCAGAGCCGGAAGGGTCCGAGGCCGTGGATGAGGATCTCAACCACCTCAACGAGGAGCTCGAGGCGGCCCAGGCGATGGCGGCAGAGGCGTCACGCACTCTAGTTCAAGCCAGACAAGCAGTGGCCGCCGCCCATAAGGATCGAGGATTTGGCAAGCCACCATCGGGTCCAGGAGGGAAGAGCCGCCTTCCTCCGTCGTGGCCGCACCAGCAGCCCTCGAGACCGCCGTTCACGGGTCGAGGCCCGAAGGGCGGCAAGGGCGGCAAGGGCGGCAAGTACCGCGACAGGGACCGCGACCAGAAGGGCAAGAATGCGAACTACCTGGAGTTTCACACGATCACGCACGGGTTCGACGAGCTCCAGGGTATGTACCAGGCAGAGCAGAACGACAGCGGCCTCGCCCCTTCTGAGGCCATGGTTGATTGCGGGGCTTCCGCGTCCGCCGGAGGCGAGCGCGCAGTCCAGGCTCTGGTTGCCGCCGTTGCGGCCGCGAACCCCCAGGCCAGGATCGAGATCAACCAAAATGAAAGACCGTGGTTTCGTTTCGGAGACAATAAGTGGGGCAAGGCACTGTATAAGGTTTCGGTCGAGTTCGAGCCGGGCTTCGTTTTGGGCATCTTCGCTCTGAGTCCTGGTGTGCCTCTCGTTTTGTTGGGAATGACTGCTCTGGAGTCGTGGCCGGCAATCGTGAATTTCCGAACCGGGGAGGCTGTGATCAGGGGCCAACTGGTGCAGCTTCGCAAGACCCCAGTCAAGGGCCATTGCATCCTCGATCTGGTGAAGCACGTTTCCGAGATCTTAAACCCGACCGAGCAAAACACCGAGGGTCTTGCAAGGGCGTTTCAGAGATGGTCTATGGCGAAGACAACATCACCACCATCAGCATCATCTCAGACAAGAACGACACCATCAGCATCATCTCGGACAAGAACGACACCATCAGCATCATCTCAAACAAGAACGACATTATCAGCATCATCTCAGATAAGAACGACACCATCATCAGTACATGCAGCTATGACGACAACACCGCCAGTGATAACAGCAACATCACCCCCATCAACAATAACAGGAAGAGCAGCTCCATCATGGTCATCTCCTCCTCCGCCGTCTTTTGGCTCTAGAACTCGCTCAGAGCGACTTCCGACAATCCGCAAGCCGGCGTTTCAGCCAGCACGTTTTCATGGAGGGCAAGGACGAATGGGTACCTGTCGACATGGATGCCGACAAGAAGGAGGAGGGCACGGAGGTCAAGTCACCTTCGGCGGCAGCGAGCTCCGGACCTACGACCCAGGTCAAGCGGGAGTTCGTCTTCAACGGCCAGAAGATGGAGTACGTCACCTCGGAGGGCAAGGTCAAGGAGAAAGATCCGGGCAGCACGCACCAGGGTCGCAAGAAGGAGAAGCAGATGGAGCTGGACCCGGCGTTCGCGCTGCAGGTGGACCCCCGCGACCCGAGGACCACACGGGGACCGTGCGGCAAGATGCATCGCAAGTACTTCACGATCAACAACCAGTGGGGCCAGACCAGGACATGCTATCGGTGCGGGCTGAGGCTGCTCTACATCCCGACGACGAAGGCGCCGATGACGAACCTCAGCATGCAGCATCCGAAGTTGGTGGAATCCGGCCTGGAGTTGGTGCGGCACTGCAACCTATGGGAGACGGCCAATCACGAGCAGGTGACCGCGATGATCAACATCGCCACCTCCCTCCGGAGGCTTCCCGGGACCGAGATCCGCCACGCGCCGGACGCGCTGCTGGAGATGCTGGGGGCAGCGAACCCCAGGCGCAAGGCCCAAATGGCGGAACCAGTACCCGGGCAGGTCTGAGCCGGGTGCCGAGGCAGCTTCTGGCTGCCGGACGCCGGAGGTCGCTACTCGCAGGACTGGCCTTGGTCATGACCGTGGGCACGATCACCGAGGCGGTGGAGATCTGCTGCCATCCCAACAGCATGCTGACCGACGAGTGCACCAATATCGGCCTCAGCATGGAGAGGATCAGCATCGAGAACGGTTACAACCTCAGCACGAAAGCGGGTTCGAGGCTGCTGGCAAGAAGCTGGACGAGGTGATGCCGAAGCGGGCTTGGATATCGCTACCATGCACGCTATGGACTTCGCTCACGAACTCCAACTACCAGACCCCAGAGGCACGTGCACGCCTAGAGAAAGACCGACTTCGAGACCGACGACGTGTGAAGTATGGAGTTCTCCTGTTGCTAAAGATTGTTGACAACGGAGGCGAGGTCTACTTCGAGTGGCCCCACAGGTGCCAAGGCTGGAAGATTCCCGAGCTCAATTTTCTTCGTATGGAGTTGAGGCGTCGGGGCCGACACGTCTTCGAGGATCGGATCGACGGGTGCATGTACGGCCTCAGGGACTACAACACCAACGAGCTCGTCGAGAAGGGCTGGAGGATCCTGACCACCGACCCGGAGTTCTCCAAGGTCGCGACCGTGTGTGACCATTCACACGGTCACCGAGTCATCAACGGGAAGCAGCACACCGCAGCCACCGCCTACTACCCGCAGGCGATGTGCAAGGCGATCGCCCGGCTGTGGCATGCTCAACTCCGGACACCGATCGACCTCAACATGGCCCTGGAGAACCCTGCTGTCCTAGACCTCGAGAATACCTACCTGATGGAGCGGGACACCGGGAGCATCTACGTCGCTGAGCCCACGGATCTCGAGAGGGAGCAGGTGCGCGCGATGTTGAGCAGGATCCACAAGGCTGCAGGCCACCCAGGGAACGAGCACTTGGCGTACTGGTGCAAGAAGCGGCAGTGTCCACGCTGGATCATCGAAGAAGCGATCAACCTTCGCTGCGAGGCGTGCGACCTGGTCAAGCACGGCCTCTCCCACAAGGTCAAGGCGAGCCTCGATATCCCCATGGCACCTTGGCAGGCAGCCGTCATGGACGTTTCTGACCTGACGTTCCCGGACTTGAATGTGAAGGCCCGGTTTCTCCTCATCGCAGAGGTCGCCACCGGCCTGATGTGCGGGGACATCACTGCGAAGATCGGCCTCAAGGACAAGGGCACCGATTCGTCAGCTACGCTGTTCACGACGTTTGCCAGAGCCTACCTTCAACATTATCCAAAGCCAAGGTGGGTTTTCGTCGATCCTCAGACCTCTTTTGTGGGCGGCGAGTTTAAAGACAACTGCCAGTTGGCCGGCATCGGCGTCTCAGCGAAACCAGGAGGAGCACATTGGATGGCTGGCGACATCGAGCGCCGCATCTCGATCGTCAAGCAGGTGATGAGGAAGCTTCGCCTACAATATCCCAAGCTGAGTCCCGAGACCGTGTTTTACATCTCGATTGCGGCGGCCAACAACATGGACAACATCAAGGGCTACACGCCGATGCAGTGGGCTTTCGGGTTTTCTCCGACCGAGGACCCTATCTTGGCGCACAACGCAGCTACCGGCAAGTTGAAGTCCGACTTCTTCGAGATCGAGCGGGTGCGAGCGGATGCGGAGGCCACCTACCTGAAGGAGAAGGCGTCCAGGAAGATCTCAGAGCTTAAGAACTCAGCCCCACGACCTCGACATGAATATAAACGAGGCGACTGGGTCTGTGTCTGGCGGTCGTATGCCGCGACAGGAAAACGAAAGCTCTCAGGGCAGGACTTCTTCACGGACGGCTTGTTCATCGGACCGGGCCGGGTCTTGTTCTCCGAGCCGGCGGTTCAGACCGGCAACAAGGACGGCGTGATCTGGGTCATCATGGGCAACCGATGCTGGCGCTGCGCAGCTGAGCAGCTGCGGCCAGCCACGCAGTCGGAGATCGTCCAGATCAACCTGAAGAAGGACGACATCCTCAACAGTCCGCTCGAGGACGTCTGGAGGCACCTCCAGGACTTTGACGACATAGCCGGGGAGCCCTACCCAACGGCAGATGGCATGAGGATGCTGCCGCGGCAACCTCTGGAAGGCATGCCGAGGGTGATCGAGAACCCCGATGTGGCCGTGGAACCCCACGACGTCACGGAGGCAGAGGGCGACCAGGAGGTAGACGAGGACAACTCAGCACCAGAGCCACCACAGATCAAGCGAACAAGAGTGAGAGGCAAGACGCCGACTGTGTCGTGGCCACCTGTTCCGACCGAGGCTTTCCAACCGCGTTTTGGGAGATCATCTTCATCAAGAGCCTCAGCTGAAGTTGCTCACGCTGCCCTCTTCCAGGCGGCGAGCGACCACGCGGAAGCAAGCGAGATCGACATTATCAACTTCGTGCAGGATCCGAATAACGAGTCCGAGATGGACCTGATGAAGATCGAGATCGAGGCCGACCTTGAGGAGTTCTGCTTCGATGCGAGCGCGTACTTGGAGAAGCAGCTGAACCGCGTGGCCAACAACACGGTCAAGAAGGGCGTGGAGGTTTCGTTTGGCCGCCTGAGCCCCGAAGACAAGCCACTGTTCCA
The DNA here is from genome assembly GCA_963575745.1 of Prorocentrum cordatum. Lineage (NCBI taxonomy): Eukaryota > Dinophyceae > Prorocentrales > Prorocentraceae > Prorocentrum > Prorocentrum cordatum. The sequence continues at coordinate 11,959 of CAUYUJ010016727.1, read as the reverse complement.
AGAGGCAATGGCACGGGAGCTGGCGGAACATCTGGAAGTACCGACAGTCCGGGCTGCATCTGCTTACGCTGACTACAATCATGGAAAAGATATTCCAGCGGACAAGCTGATCAAGATGAGGTGGCTACTGACCTGGAAGCCTCTGACGCCACCTGAACCGCCGGACAAGTCGGACCCACACCCCGTGAGCACGCCGGACGGGAAGTTTAAGGCGAAGGCCCGTATCATTCTGTTGGGCTTTTCACATCCGGACCTTGTCAGTCGAGACAAGTTCGGAGATCGGGTGCTTCCTACGGCGTCGCCAACAAGTTCAAGAAAACGGAAGCTGGCACTCCTCCAGATGGCTGCTTTTCACGGCTGGACCTTCGAGCTAGCCGACGCGAAGTCTGCCTTCCTGCAGGCCGGGCACACTGAGGAGTGGAGGAAGCTCTACACCAAGGGCGTGAAGGAGCTTCGGCAGGCCTTGCAGATCAGCGAGGAGGAGTCCATGCGAGTCCTGGCGGCGATCTACGGGATCACGAATGCGCCGTGGGTCTTCTGGAAGTATGTGGACCACAAGATCCACGAGGCAGGAGGCAAGAGCGTCCTCATCGAGCCGTGCATCTGGATCATTCAGGATCAGGACGGCACCGTGTGCGGGGTCATCGGCTCGCACGTGGACGACTTCGGCATCGCGGGCGACAGCGACAACAAGTTCTACCTCGACATGAAGAACATGCTGAAGGAGATGCTGCGGTGGTCTCCATGGCGAAGCACGCCGTGCATGTGGGCAGGCATGTGGATCACACAGGAGCCGTCGGGTAAGATCCATGCCAGCCAGGAGGAGTTCTGTCACCAGCTCCTCGAGATCAGGGTCGAGTCCGGCAAGTATCTCTCGAAGGATGACAAGCTCAAGCCGGAGGACGTCACCCAGTTCAGGGCGGGCCTGATGAAATGCCAGTGGAGAGCGACGCAGACAGCACCGCAGTTCTCGTGCCGGGTGTCACTGTTGGCTCAGCGGGTGAACGAGGCGACGTTCGGGGACCTGAAGGACACGAACGCCCTCATACGAGATGTGAAGCGGACCGCTCGTGACTCATTGGTGTTCCACAACTTCAACAGCAACTGCGGCGGTAAGCTGAAGTGGGACGACCTAGTGATTGTGACGTGGGTCGACGCAAGCAGGCTACTCCAACGAGGCGGCTACATCGTGGGTTTCACGATGGCCGAGATTCTCAAGCAGAAGGAATGTGCGGTCTCTATCGCCGACTGGAGATCGTACAAGCTCAAGCGCACCGGCATCGGCACCAATGGCTGCGAGGGCCAGGCTCTGTACGACGGAGAGAACGCCGCGTACTTGATGCGCTTGCTGTGGTCAGTCATGCACGGAGTTCCAGTTACCGCGCACACCCAGGAGGAAGTGGCGCAATCTATGACCTCAGTGCTGGTGATCGACAGTCGGGGAGTTTACGACTCGGTTCACAACAAGGAGAGCTTCGGCATAGGCCTGAGCGACGCGAGGACCGGCGTGGAGGTATTGCACGTGAAGGCGAACTGCGGGCCCGAGAAGAATCAGCACCTGGTCTGGGTGCCCTCGGACCTCAACCTCACCGACGGCCTCACGAAGGACAGTCCTGAGGCTAGGAAGCCTCTGGCGCTGTGGCTTGCGCGGCGCACCTGGATCATCAGGTACGACGAGGATTTCATGTCAGCCAGGAAACGACAGCGAGCTAACAAACTCGCTCAGGACAAGCCGCAGCCGACTACTGACGCTGAAGCCGAGGCCGCCGACGCTTTAGCTTTTCTCGACCTATCTTGAGGGTAGTGTCGGGCTCATTCTCATAACCCTTTTCCACATTTGTACTGTGCAGGGCCCTCCTTTGATCCAGTTCGGTCGGAACGGTTGAGAAGGATTTTAGGCTCATGTCAAGCCGAGGCGACTCGAGCGAAGTTCTGAGTCAACCTCTCCTTCCTCTCTTGCTGCCGCTTCCGCGGCTATGTGGGATCGAGGAGGGGGCCCCCTCTTTTTGTGCAGAGCGCGCGGCAGACACGCTTGCCGGCACGGGCCGGCGCTTGATGCTCGACGGACGAGCCCAGCAAAACACATCGTCGACGTTAATCACGACAATCATCATCATCATCCTCATCATCACCACCATCACCACCATCAGCATCAGCAGCAGCATCATCATCACCATCAGCAGCAACAGCATCAGCATCATAAGCATCATCATCATCATCAGCATCAGCAGCAGCAGCATCATCATGTTCATCATCATGTTCATCATCATCATCATCACCACCACCACCATCATCATCATCATCATGCTCATCATCATGCTCATCATCATCATCAGCAGCATCAGCATCATCATCATCACCATCATCATCATTATCATCATCAATATCACGATCATCATCATCAGCAGCATCATCGTCAGCAGCAGCAGCATCAGCATCATAATCATCATCATCAGCATCATCGAGGTCATCACCATCATCACCATCAGCAGCAGCATCACCATCACCATCATCATCACCATCATCACCATCATCAGCATCACCAGTAGCAGGAGCATCAGCATCACCATCATCATCAGCAGCATCATCATTATCATCAGCATCATCGTCATCAACATCATTATCGTTGTCATCATAATCGCCATCATCATCATCATCATCATCATCCTCATCATCATCAGTCGCATCATCACCATTGTCCACATCAACATCACTATCATGTTGATCTGCATCATAATCACCATCAGCATCATCATCACCTTCTTCATCAGCATTACCACCGTCAGCATCATCATCAGCAGCATCAGCATCAGCATCAGCATCAGCATCAGCATCAGCATCAGCATCAGCATCATCATCATGATCATCATCATCATCATCATCAGCATCATCATCATCATCATCATCATCATCATCATCATCATCATCATCATGGATCATCATCATCATCATCATCATCATCATCATCGTCATCAGCATCAGCATCATCTTGCTCGTGCCGCATTCCTCCTCCTCCTCCTCCTCTTCCTCCTCTTCCTTCTTCCCCCGCCTCCTCCTCCTCCTCCTCCTCTCTTTGTCCTCCTCCTCCTCTTCCTCCTTTACCTCCTCCTCCTCCTCCTCCTTCTCCTCCTCCTCCTCCTCCTCTTCCTCCTCCTACTCCCAAGATGGTCCCAGGAGCTCGAGCATGGCTTAAGACAGCCTCATATAGACCTCCAAGAGGCCTCAAGACAGCCACAAGACGGTCCAAGATAGCTGGTCATGGTTCAGAAAAGCCTCCGACAGCCTCTAGCCGAACATGACTCACGATAGCCTCCAAGGGGCTTCAAGAAGCCTCCGATCGTGTCTGGATGGGCTGGTGTGGATACGCGAAGCGTCAAGAATTAGGCATCCCCCGCTTCCCCCCCGCCAAGCAAGGGCCCCAATAGGGCGACAAGATGACCCAAAGGCAGCCCTTGGCCCAAAGAGTGCCCCAATATGTATTCAAGAAGCCATCAAAAGGCTCCCTGAGCGAAAGACCCGCAGAGGCTCTTATGGTCGTCGTCGCTGGCGCCGCAGCCGTCGTCGCCGTCGTCTTGGTCGTGTTCGTCGTGCTCGTCGTCGTCGCGTTCGTCGTGCTGGTCGTACTCGTCGTTGTCGTCGTGCTCGTCGTTGTCGTCGTGCTCGTCGTCGTGCTCGTCGTCTTCGTCGTCCTCGCCGTCGTCGTCATCGTCGTCACCCTCTTCTTTCCCAATCCACTCCCACTGTCCTCTTCCTCCCACTCCGCTCCTCTATAATTACCACCTCCTCCTCCTCCTCCTCCCGCCTCGCTCCTCCTCCTCCTCCTCCTCCTCCTCCTCCTCCTCCTCCTCCTCCTCCTCCTCCTCCTCCTCCTCCTCCTCCCACCTCGCTCTTCCTCCTCCTCCCTCCGCCCTCCTCCCCTTCCTCCTTCCCCAAGTCTTTCCTCTGCATCCTTCTCCCTCCTCGGGGAGAGGCTAGTAAGCAACTCCACTCCTGGGCATGCTCAGGCGGATTCGCCGCGCCTGGGCCCGCCGCCTGACTCGGTGGCCTCTTCCTCCGGGTGCTCCTGCACTTCCCTGGGCAGGGCAGTTCGCCTGGCGATCGCTGCTGGGTGGGCGGGTGGGGGTACGCGACACGTCGGGAATGGATGCTTCCACTGCTGCTCTCTTTTCTGCTCGAAGTCCTGGATCATGAGGTTCAGCTGCTCGATATACTCCTTGTACTTGTCCTGCTGCAGCGCCACGTTCAGCACCGTGTGCGGCAGCTCCAGACCGCCCATCTGGTCCAGGTGGCGCGCCTCGCGGACCAGCAGCTGGAGCTCGCGGGCGAAGTTGACCTCGTACTCCCTTGTCTTCGGGTCGACCTTGAGCACGTTCAGCTTCAAGCACTCCTCCGAAAGCTTTACGGCATCGGTCTTCCAGGCCTCGAACAGCTTCTTCTCGTACTCCAGGATGTCCTTGCCGAGGTCGACGTACTCCTTGCACGCCTTCTGGCCCTCTGCTTGGGTCAGCAAGCCTGGCATGGTCTTGAATCGGAGCACAGGCTGCTTCGCCCGGTGGAAGATACTGCGGGCCCACAAGATGGAGCCAGCGACGGGCGGTGTGCTCTTGGAGATCGGGGGGTTCCCCTGGCAGCTACGGAAGATCTCCTGGAATCGCTTGACCTCCTCCTCGTACTTCATGAGGATCTCTTTGAACTTGTGCTCCATCGTTTTGTTGATCGCTTCCCTGGACTTGATATTCTTGAAATTCTGCAGGAGCTTAAACGCACCCTCTGAGGAGCGCAGGTTCTTGAACGAGCGATTCAGGAAGTCGATTGCCTTGCCCTCAATCTGGTTCACACGCTCTTTGAATTTCACGACGAGGCTGTCCCAGTGCGACTGGTTGAGCTCATCGAAGACGTATTTCATATTTCTGAAATCGATCTTCAGCGCCTCGACCTCACCGAGCAGGGAATCGATGCCCTGGGAGTCGCCGGTGACCTCCTTGAGCTCTGGGCCGAGGAACTTGTAGAACTGGTCGAGCACCTGCGCAATCTCGTGGAGGTCCTTGCAGACCTTGGACATGTACATCGTCCTTCGGGGATGGACAGACCTCCCTTTAGTAAACCGTGGTTTAGTGACAACGACCTGAGGCCCAAACCTGGCGGGCGCAGGCCTGGAAAATAACGGCCATGGCGCCCTCTCGAGAACCGAAAACGGACAATTCACTAATCGGCGTGTCACTGCTGGGGGTTCTGTCGACCCCCGAGTCCTCTTGAAGAGCGCCTGTCGGTCGAACTCCCAGCGGTGGTCTGAGGCGCTGGACTCGATCTTCTCGCGCGTCTCCAAGTAGGTCGTGTACCATTTCTCCAGCGCGGTATCACCCTCCTTGATGATCGCCATGGCTTTCTGGATCGACGTCGACCTGCTTCCCTCCGGGTCCATGTTGAAGATCTGGTGGATGTTGATCTGCTCCTCCACCTTGTCTGCAATCTGGTCAGCTATACGCTTCATGAGCGGCTCCATGAGGTCATCCGTGTTGAAATACCGCGAAATGATCCAGACCATGCGAATCGCGTTCATCAGGGACGGCAGCGTCTCGCAGATCATCTGCATGGACCCGCTCTGGAGGTTCTTGAAGTGCCGCTCCAGGGTGGTCAAAAACTTCACATTGTCCTTGGCCATGATGTGCATCTGGTTCAGCGACGTGAACTGCTCCACGAAGACCGTCAGCACCCTGTTCTCGACGCCGCCCTCGTCGCCCGCGAGGATCTCGCGGACGCGCCGCACCTGCGGGAGCTGCAGCTGCTCGTAGACGGTGGAGACCTTGGAGGAGCGGTCGCGCCAGAAGTCGATCTCCGCCATCGGGTACTTGCTCTCCCTCTGGCGGTTGTGCTCCTCTCGGGCGGACGTTGGCGGAAGTGGGAGAGATCCACCTCTCTCTCCTCTCTCTCTCTCTCTCTCTCTCTCCTCTCTCTCTCTCTCGCTCGCTCGCTTCCTCTTTCTCTCGCTCTCTCGCTCGCTCTCTCTCTCTCTCTCTCTCGCTGTGTTTTGGCAATCGCCCGCCCACCCCGAAAAAGTGAGATTCGAAACGGGGGGCGATCAAAGGCTGCAGGAAAGCTGCCCTAGACGGCCCCGAAGCTGCCACCGCAGCCAGCGCAAAGCAAAGCGCTGGAAAGCCGCGCCTTTCTCCCCCCCCCCGTCCACTTCTCCCCCGTTGCCGCCCGCCGATCCTCGTCGTAAACGACGCCCTCCACTATCTTGGTCCACTCCTCGACGGCCATCTCCAGCTCCTTCATGGCCTCCGGGTCCCGCTGGATGGCCTCCGCGTCCTCCAGGTCCATGCGGGGGACGCGGATGTTCACGTTCCCGTAGACCTGCATCACCGTCTGGTGCACGTGGCCCGTGAACTTGTGCGTGGACGCGAAGATCTCCTCCTGGATCTGCGCGGGCAGGGTGATCGCCCGCACCTCGTCGTCCGCTGAGGCGTGCTGCTGCGGCACGTCCGCCTCCTCCGACTCCTGCTCCGTCTCGGGCTCGCCCTCGGGCGCCGCGGTCTCGGCCTCCTCGCTCCCCTCGTGGGCGCCGCCCTCGCCCGCCTCACCGCTCTCGGCGGCGGGCAGCTTCCGGGTGCTGCCCTGGCTCTTCAGGGAGCTCCTGGTGAGCACGGGCAGGTAGATCTCCCGCATCATGCTCTCCAGGTCCTTGAGGAAGGCGCTGGAGACGGAGCCGAAAGTCAGGCAGCTGCCCACGTCGGATTTCGCGACCGCGCCCGCCACCGACTTCATGAAATAGAGGCAGCCGCGATCCAGGGGGCGCTGGCCCTCCACGAGGCCCCCCACCACGACGCAGAGCACCTCCTTCGTGGCCCCAACTATGGACCTGTCGCTGTCGCTGTAGGCTTCGGAGTTCGAATCGAACGCAGCCATCCCGCGCCCCCCCCCCCCCCACCCCCAGGGCCCGTTGCCCCTGGGGGGGGTTATCAACCAGTGACCTGCTCCTATTCCTGCTCCTCCATCCCGCTTGTTATTAGATAGAAGATCCTCGTCGCACAACCAGGCGTTGGCAGGGCGGGCTAGGCGTCTCGCTTAAAAACTTCCTCACCGCTACCACCGTTGTGAACCTGAAGAGCGAGATTTCAAACAGGTGCACACCTGCAGAGCAAGTCATTTTCATAATGTGGCCCTCGTCTCAATGCCGTCCACAACCGTCTTCAAAGATCCCACAGTTCCAACAATTATACGCATGATTGACGGCCCGTCCGCAAAATGATAGCATCGCTGAGCGTGCCGCACAGTCGTTTGCATGTTTCCATCAGTTACACTGACGGAGAGCGGCCCATACTCAAAATGACACTCTCGCTTGAGCACCGCGCCAGGTCATTTGAAATATTCCTTGCAGCTGCACTGATGGAGAGAGGTTCCTTGTCGAAGCGAAGTATTGCTTGAGTCTTCTTTAGCTGTGCCAGATACAGGCCTCGGAAAAAATAGCGAACACTCATGCCACATTCATCTGTGAACGCCTCCCCCTCCCCCCAATGTTCAAAGTTGGCGGTGGGTCTGATGAGTTGCACCTCGACCGCAGTCTCCCCCCCCCCGCGCGCCAACTTTGAGTTTGGGGGGCAGGGGGGGTGTTCACTAATTGTTTCCCTCTGCCGTATTCACAGATGTAAGGCGCCTCACTTTCAGAATCGGGTCTTCGCTGAAGACTTGTTCAGTCGCGGGGCACTGAGCGGGGAAGGAAGCAGGGAGACTGGGGGGGGGGGAAGAGGCAGGACGACTGAGGGAGAGGAGAAGGGAGAGGTATATAGGGGAGAGGGGGAATCGTACGAGGAGGAGGAGGAGAGGGAGGAGGAGGAGGAGGAGGATGAGTAGGAGGAGGATGAGGAGGAGGAGGGAAGGAGGAGGAGGAGGAGGAGGAGAGGAGAGGAGAGGAGGAGGAGGAGGAGGAGGAGGAGAGGGGGAGGAGGAGGAGGAGGAGGAGGAGAGAGGAGGAGGAGAGGAGAGGAGGAGAAGGAGGAGGGGATCGCTGCCACGAGCAGACGCGGAACCAGCGTGCAACCAAGGGCGCAGACGCAGGCCGACTCCTCCTCTTCGCCGAGCGGGGCCCTCGCTGGACAGACACCCCCTCTTTGAGCTTCTTGCGATCACGGCCCTGACCATTTCTTCCTCCTCCTCCTCCTCCTCCTCCTCCTCCTCCTCCTCCTCCCTCCTCCTCCTCCCTCCTCCTCCTCCTCCTCCCTCCTCCTCCCTCCTCCCTCCTCCCCTCCTCCCTCCTCCCTCCTGCTCCCTCCTCCTCCTCCTCCCTCCTCCTCCTCCCTCCTCCTCCTCCTCCTCCTCCTCCTCCTCCTCCTCCTCCTCCTCCTCCTCCTCCTACTCCTCCTTCCTCCTCCTCCTCCTCCTCCTCCCTCCTCCTCCTCCTCCTCTCCTCTCCTCCTCCTCCTCCTCCCTCTCCTCCTCCTCCTCCTCCGCCTCCTCCTCCTCCTCCTCCTCCTCCTCCTCCTCCTCTACCACCACCTCCTCTTCCTCCTCCTCCTCCTCCACCTCCTCCTCCTCCTCCTCCTCTTCCTCCTCCTCCTCCTCCTCCTCCTACCTCCCCCTCCTTCTTGTAGCCAAACCGGCAGAGGGCGGCTCTCCCGCGGGACCCGCGTGGCGGCGTGCAGGGCACCACGCACTGCCCCTGCCCATTCGCAGCCAGATCGTGGGGGCGTCTTGGTTCCCGAAACAGGAGAACGAAAAGAGAGAGGGCGGCTCTTTCCTCAGAGTTGGGCTCTCGCCCGAATGGCAGGCTGATTGGGCGCGCGCGTCTCTCCAGGGGGCGCTCCCCTCCGTGAGGCGCAGAACTCGTGGGAACTGCCTGTGCGGAGCACCCTCGGGACGAGGGCGCACGGCCACGAGCCTTGACTTATCAAGGGGCCCCAGGACACACACACACACACACACACACACACACACACACACACACACACACACACACACACACACACGTGTATATATATATATATATATACACATATAAATACACACAAATAAAACGATTCCCCATATTTCCCAAATTTTTGGGGGTTCTGTCTCCCCCCCCACTTCCCATATGTTCCTATAGTTTTCTGGGGAATCGACGATTAATTGTGTCTGTGTGTGTTCTTTCCCTCCTGAACTTAGAGAGTCGCGGCGGCGGCCCCTGCGAGACGTCATGCCTCAACCAGCCGGTCGCGCGTCGCCCCTCCGGTGGGGGTGCTCTGGCGCCTGCCTGCGGCCAATGGACGTACCGCTTCGGTATGCACGCTCGTATTCGAGAGGTATGTTCGCCAGCGTGAACCCCAGTGGGTTCTTCCTTTCTCGATGTGGTTTCTACACCTCCGGGCCGAGAGTTTGTTCCTCTTGGACTTCAGATATGACAGCACCAATGGATCCGCGGGATGGCGACGTCGGCAAAGGCTGGCCAGGCCTCTGATTCCCGACGAGTGCTCTTCCGGACGGGTTTCGACTGCCGCTTCCCCCCGCGGAGGGCGGGACACTCGGGAAAAAAAAGCGTGGCGCCCCTCAGGCTGCGTTCGCGATTCGGACGAAGATAGCTATGCACATGCACCGATCCTGACAACGTCCATCCTTGACCCTGGATCGGTGCATATACCTTCCTAGCCAAGGTAGGAGGGCGTATGCACCGATCCTGGGCTCAGGGTGGGCCTGGCCAGAATCGGTGTATTTGCATAGTTCTCTTTCATCTAGCAATGGGGTCTGGTCACACTCGCAATGCTGACAGCGCGTCGCGCCGCAGCGTGGTGGGTCAGAACCAGCGGCGCGAACCGCCCAGCAGAAATTCCCTGCCGTGTTGCAGCATCGTTGAAAAAATCCCGGGTTTGCTCAGGTCCTCCTCTTTGCGCCGCGTACAGAGGGTGATGCGGGAGGGGCGGCCTTCTGAGCAAGCGGGGTGCTACTCAAGACTCGCCAAACATAGATAAACAATGTTTGTTTTCGGCTCTTGCGCGGTCGGCGCTACTTCAATACTGGCATTCGGTGTTCGGCCCACACCGCAGGGTTGTCCGAAATCCGGCAGTGCCCTCACAGCATCGAAGAACGCGTTCTCTGACAAGTCCCGACCTATCGGGCGCTTCGATGTTCAACGGCGCCTCAATGTCTCTTCGACAAGGCTTGTAAGAAGGCACGGGGCTCCTTAAAGCCTTCCCTGCTTCTCAGGAGCCGCCCCAGAAGCCCCCCGGGCCCTTTCCAAGAAGGCCCCTGCTTGTTACAGAGAGCCGCCCGCCTTCTAGGAGGGCCGAACCCCTCTCGAGCCACCCCTCTGCGCGCGCCAGCATATCTTCCTCTCCTCCTCCTCCTCCTCCTCCTCCTCCTCCTCCTCCTCCTCCTCCTCCTCCTCCTCCTCCTCCTCCTCCAGGGGGAACGATACGGAGGGACTGGCGCAGGGGGGGGGGGGAACATCGATCTGGAATCGGCGATACAGCGCCGGTACATCGGCGATAGGCCCCGATGGCGAATCCGCGCGCTCCCGGGCGGGGCGGGCTCACAGGCCTCCCTCGGCGACGCACGGGTGCCCGGGGGCCGATGCCTCCTCCCCCCCGCGGCCCAGCTCCCCCTCCGCGTGGCCTCCGTGGCTCCTGTGGCCGCTCGCGGGCTCTCCTCGGCGGCCGCTCGGGACGACCCGGGCACCCTCAGAGAGGGCTCGTCGGCCAGGCGCTCCCGCTGGCAGGCACCCCGAGGCCGAGCCGAAGGGGAGCGCCCGCACACCTCGGGCCCCGCACTCGGCCCCCCGCGGGGGGCGGCGGCAGCCCCGACCTGGACTGGCCCTTCTGCGGGGGGGGCACCGCCTCCTGGGGCGCGGGCGCCGCCGCCTCCTCGGAGCCCAGCTCCTCCGCCTGCGGGCGGCCGGGGAAGAAGGAGAGCGATGCCGAGCGGGAGGGCCTAAACTCTGTGGCCCGCTCTGTCCTCGTTGTGCTGCTCGGTCTGCCCCGTTTTGTCCTGCGCCTCCCTGCCGAGACGACGAGAAGCAGGACGCGGCCGAGGCCCAGCAAAGCAGCGTCTCGGCCCAGCCCCGGAGGCCGAGCAGGAAGGCCATGGGGCCGAACCTCTCTTCTGCTTCCGCCAGACTTGTACACGTTTCCTTCTTTTTTGTTGTTCTTCCTCCTCCTCCTCCTCCTCCTCCTCCTCCTCCTCCTCCTCCTCCTCCTCCTTCTTTTCCTTGAACAATGTTGACGGCTCAGAAAAAAGGAGGAGGAGGAGGAGGAGGAGGAGGAGGAGAAGGAGGAGGAGGAGGAGGAGGAGGAGGGAGGGGCAGCTTGTCGCCCCAGGCTCACGCTTGGCCCCAGGGGCCCGAGCAAACGGCCCCCGAGGGCCGAGATCGAGGAGAACCCGCCAGGACATGAGCTGCCAAGAGACGCAGCGCGCAACACGCAGCGCTTTGATATGGAGCTCAAGGCGTACACTGAGAACGCAGGTCTGACGCGATACGTTCGCCCAGACGTGGGCCAACACGTTGAGCCAGCACGCAACGCACTGACACGGACGTTTTGAGCACGGCACGTGCTCCGCATCGAGGCAGCGAGGGCCAGGATTCAAACACACCGATGCGCACGGGCCTCGATTCTCGACGTCGGCGCTGTTCGGAGGGGCGAAGAGCGGTGAAAGGCGAGGGCCTCGGGCCCCACAAAAGAGGCCCCAGATCTGGGCCACAGCCGACGTCCCCCACAAACGCCAACCACGGCATCCCCTGCGTGCGTTAAACTCGACAGACGTTTCGGCCAGCGCTCATACCGTAGGAGATCCAGGGGCGACGACAGAAACGCAGGTCGGACGAGACGAGACGGGGGGGGCAGTGAAAGCGGGGGGGAACGAGCTCATGTAGCTGATTTCCCGAGCGCCAGGGACGCCAACGTGTTCAGGAAAGCGCCCTCCTCCTGCTCCCCCTCGTTTCTCCCTCCACCCACTCCTCAGCCTCCTCAATCTCCTCCTCCTCCTCCTCCTCCCC
>CAUYUJ010016726.1:1819475-1859040 GCA_963575745.1 Prorocentrum cordatum | reverse complement strand
GGGTCTGGCGTCCCCTCGTACATGGCCACGGAAGGCGTCGTGTGATGCCCTTCGCGGCGGACTTCGCAGTGCGAGAGGGCGCCGGGCGCGTGCCCCTCGCGCTCCCCCCCGTGAAACCCCGTGGGACTTGAAAAACGGGCCCCTGGAACTCCTCGGGGCTTGCTCTACGAGGTCTTGGGCGAATCACTTCGGTCCGCGGGGCCGTTCGGCGCATCTGCGTCGCTTTTTTTGTCGCGTCGCGGTTTTCTGCTAGATGCACCAGCAAGGCACCAAATCATAGCCGAAGAAGCCGCCGCAGGCACAACGTTCTGCATGGCACACCAAGAAGGCCCAAGGGGCCGCCGTAGGCGTATTTCCACGTGCGTTACGCTCCCCAGCACAGCCAGAGAGGCCGCCGTAGGCGTGTTTTCACGTGTAAGGCAATCCCCAGGGGATGGGACCGACATGGAAGCGCTTGGGAGCGCCAGGGAGCGCCGGGGAGCGCCTGGGAGCTTGCCGGGAGCGCCTGCGAGCGCCTGGGAGCGCCATGCGCCTGGGTGCATTGGGAGCGCTTGGGAACGTGCCGAAAGCGCTGGGGAGCATCTGGGAGCTCCTGGGAGCGCCTGGGAGCGCCTGGGAGCGTCTGGGAACGCTTGGGAGCGCCTGGGAGCGCCTGGGAACGTTGGGGAGCGCCTGGGACCGCTTGGGAGCACCTGAGAGCGCTTGGGAGCGCCTGGAAGCGCTTGGGAGCGCCTGGGACGTGCGCCAGCCGAAAGGACGCCGCATACTGTATTTTCATATGTTTTGCGGCCCCACGGACGGCCGAAAGAGCGCCGCATGCTGTATTTTCATAGGTTTGGAGCCCCAGGGGATGTAGGCGCCCGCTGCGAACCCACTGGCTGCGCCTAGGGTTAAGGGTTCTATTCATCTCTCGGAGCACTCACAAGGCATCCCCGCGGGGGAGCGCATCCTCCTCAGCGCTACGGGCTTCGTCGGTGCGGCGTGCGCGCATGGGCGGACTCGCTGATCGCTCGGCCAGGCGCCACGGGCTTCTGACGATGCACCGCCCGTGGCTTGCAGTTTAGGGTTTAGGGTTTAGGGTTTAGGGTTTAGGGTTTAGGGTTTAGTGTTTTGTGTTTAGGGTTTAGGGATTAGGGTTTAGGGTTTAGGGTTTAGGGTTTAGGGTGTCCTCTGTCAGCGCTTGCTGATCATCATTCGTGTAAGACCACCCCCACCCATAAAATGGAGTGGGGGTGGGGTACTCGTGTTGTGGTGACATCATGTTGAGCGGAATCATGTTTCGGCTACGGGGCCAGCTCCCCTTTTCACATTCCCACCCCGCGCCCGTTAGGGCGGCGAACCACCCACGGCTTTCTCCATTAGGGTTTAGGGTTCATTTGGTAGTCGAGTTTCTCTTTCTCTTAGGGCTCCACGATTCCAACCGGTTTGGCGTTCTGTCTCATGTGTACGACATACAATGCTTTGTTTGTATCACACGTATACAAATACCTTCTTGAATCTAGATATGCGCAATCCTGGGTTTAGGGTTGACGCTTTACGTCGGGGGATAGAGTTTGGGGTGAAACGCCGTGCGGGCGTTTGATTGTGCGCATGTGGCGCCAGCTCCGCTCGCTCCGCTCGCTCCGCCGATGCCGCTCCTCTTGAACTACGACATCCAGCTGGCGCGCCCAGGCGCGCCCTGAGCCCTGGGCGGCTGCCAAGTCACCGTGGCGGGCGCCTGAGGTGCCCTGGGAACGCTCCTGGGGGGCTCCTGGAGAGCTCCTGGGAAGGGCTCCTGGAGGGCCTCGGACGGGAGCTAATTCACCGTGGCGCGCGCCCTGGGGGTGCCCTGGTGGGCTCCTGGGGGGCTCCTGGGGGGCTCCCGGGGAGCTCCTGGGGGTGCTCCTGGAGGGCTTCGGGCGGGAGCTAATTCACCGTGGCGCGCGCCCTGGGGGGGCCCTGAGGGGGCTCCTGGAGGGTTCCTGGGGGGCTCCTGGGGAGCTCCTGGGAGGGCTCCCAGGAGGGGAGCTCCTGGAGGGCTTCGGGCGGGAGCTAATTCACCGTGGCGCGCGCCCTGGGGGGGTCGTGAAGGGCTCCTGGTGGGCTCCTGGGGGGCTCCCAGGCTTTCGCAGGCGCTCCCAGGCGCTCCCAGGCGCTCCCAAGCGCTCGCAGGCGCTCCCAAGCGCTGCCCAGCGCTGCGCCCTGGGGGAGCCCGGGAGCTCCCGGGGGGCTCCTGGGTGGCCAATTCACCGTGCGCCTGGTCTGGGCCTCCCCTCGCGCGCCCGAATCGCGAGGGACGTCCCCGGGGCGCCCGGGAGCGCCCTGGGGCCTTGGGCGGTGGCAAATTCACCGCGCGCCTGGTCGGACCCCCCGGGCGGTGGCTAATTCACCGTGCGCCTGATCTGGGGGCTCCCTGGCGCGCCCGAGTCGCGAGGGACGTCCCCGGGGCGCCCAGGAGCGCCCTGGCGCCTGGTCTGGGCCCCCCCTGGCGCGCCCGAATCGCGAGGGACGTCCCCGGGGCGCCCAGGAGCGCCCTGGGGCCTTGGGCGGTGGCAAATTCACCGTGCGCCTGGTCGGACCCCCGGGCGGTGGCTAATTCACCGTGCGCCTGGTCTGGGGTCCCCCTGGCGCGCCCGAGTCGCGAGGGACGTCCCCGGGGCGCCCAGGAGCGCCCTGGCGCCTGGTCTGGGGCCCCCTGGCGCGCCCGAGTCGCGAGGGACGTCCCCGGGGCGCCCAGGAGCGCCCTGGTGCCTTGGGCGGTGGCAAATTCACCGTGCGCCTGGTCGGACCCCCCGGGCGGTGGCTAATTCACCGTGCGCCTGGTCTGGGGGCCCCCTGGCTCGCCCGAGTCGCGAGGGACGTCCCCGGGGCGCCCAGGAGCGCCCTGGCGCCTGGTCTGGGCCCCCCCTGGCGCGCCCGAATCGCGAGGGACGTCCCCGGGGCGCCCAGGAGCGCCCTGGGGCCTTGGGCGGTGGCAAATTCACCGTGCGCCTGGTCGGACCCCCCGGGCGGTGGCTAATTCACCGTGCGCCTGGTCTGGGGGGGGGCCCTGGCGCGCCCGAATCGCGAGGGACGTCCCCGGGGCGCCCAGGAGCGCCCTGGGGCCTTGGACGGTGGCAAATTCACCGTGCGCCTGGTCGGACCCCCCGGGCGGTGGCTAATTCACCGCGCGCCTGGTCTGGAGGACCCTTGAGGTGCCCGAATCGCCAGGAGACGTCCTTGGGGCGTCCATGGGCGGTGGCCAATTCACCGTGCGCCTGGTCTGGGGGTCCCCTGGGCCTGGGCGGCTGCCAATTCACCGTGCGCCTGGTCGGGCCCGCCCAGGATTCCCCGCTGGGGCCCGCTTTGCCAGGAAACGTCTTTTGCCAGCCAGCCGATCGGGGGGTCCACCCTGTAAAACTTTAAGATACGAGGTCGAAAAAAAAATTGCTAGTGGGGATTCGTGACCGTTTACAGTTTTTATGTTGGCGCCGCCGCAGGGCCCCGAGCAGGCGCACGGTGAATTCGGTTGTAGTTTTGGGGTTATAAGTCTCTTTGACGATCGCCCAGGCGGGCACAGGATAATCGCTTGCGCGTAAGCCGCATCATTGATAATGAGATAAGGCCCTCGCGGGCCCTGCCTGACGGCAACCGAGACTCTGCTGAGCTGGTCTGTGAATTCACGTACGGCCGTGAGGTAGTCTGACTGCGAGGTGCCAGTTAGGGCGCTTGCCGCCTAAATGGGTGGGTGGATACGGGCCAAGCGGCCCTGGGCGAGTTTAGGGTTTAGGGTTTAGGGTTTAGGGTTTAGGGTTTAGGGTTTAGGGTTTAGGGTTTAGGGTTTAGGGTGTCCTCTGTCAGCGCTTGCTGATCATCAGTCGTGTAAGACCACCCCCACCCATAAAATGGAGTGGGGGTGGGGTAGTCGTGTTGAGGTGATATCATGTTGAGCGGAATCATGTTTCGGCTACGGGGCCAGCTCCCTTTTCACATTCCCACCCCGCGCCCGTTAGGGCGGCGAACCACCCACGGCTTTCTCTATTAGGGTTTAGGGTTCATTCGGTAATCGGGGTTCTCTTTCTCTTAGGGCTCCACGATTCCAATCGGTTTGGCGATCTTGCTCATGGGTTCGACATACAATGCTTTGTGTATCACACGTACACAGATACCCTCCTAGGTCTTAAGATATGCGCAATCGAGGGTTTAGGGTTGACGCTTTGCGTCGGGGGAAAGAGTTTGAGGTGGAACGCCGCGCGGGCGTTTGATTGTGCGCTTGTGGCGCCGGCTCCGCTCGCTTCGCTCGCTCCGCCGATACCGCTCTTCTTGAACTATGAAATCCAATTGGCGCGCCGAGGAGCGCCCTGGGCGCTGGGCGGCAGCTGAGTCACCGTGAATGGCGCCTGGGGTGCCCTGGAAGGCGTTGAGAGAGCCTTGGAGGGCCCTCAGGAGGGCTCCTGGGGAGCTCCTGGGTGGCTCCTGAAGAGCTCCTGAAGGGTTCTGGGGGTCCTGGGGGGCTCCTGGAGGGCTTGGGGCGGAGCTCATTCACCGTGGCGCGCGCCCTGGGAGGGCCCTGGGGGGCCCCAGGGAGGCCCGAGTCGTGAGGAAGCGTCTTTTGGCCTCCAGGGGGGCCCTGGGCCCCTGGGCGATCGGCAATTCACCGTGGGGTTGGTCTGGGGGGTCCTGGGAGACTCCCAGGGAGGCCGGAGTCGTCAGGAAACGTCTTTTGGCCCCCAAGGGAGCCCTGGGCCCCTGGGCGATCGGCAATTCACCGTGGGGTTGGTCTGGGGGGCCCTGGGAGACTCCCAGGGAGGCCCGAGTCGTCAGGAAACGTCTTTTGGCCCCCAAGGGGGCCCTGGGCCCCTGGGCGATCGGCAATTCACCGTGGGGTTGGTCTGGGGAGCCCTGGGAGACCCCCAGGGAAGCTCGAATCGCCAGGAAACGTCTTTTCCAGCCAGAAGGAGGTCCACTCTGGAAAACTTTAGGATTCGAGGTCGAAAAAAAAATTGCCAGTGGCAAATCATGCCTTTTAGCGTTTTTATGTTGGTGATCCAGAAAGGGCCAGACCAACCCCACGGTGAATTCGGTTGATGTTTTGGGGTTATAAGTCTCTTTGACGATCGCCCAGGCGGGCACAGGATTATCGCTTGCGCGTAAGCCGCATCATTGATAATGAGATAAGGCCCTCGCGGGCCCTGCCTGACGGCAACCGAGACTCTGCTGAGCTGGTCTGTGAATTCACGTTCGGCCGTGAGGTAGTCTGACTGCGAGGTGCCAGTTAGGGCGCTTGCCGCCTAAATGGGTGGGTGGATACGGGCCAAGCGGCCCTGGGCGAGTTTGGCCCTCCAGGAGCTCCCCCAGGAGCTCCCCAGGAGCCCACCAGGAGCTCCCCAGGGCTCCCCCCAGGGCGCGCTGAATTAGCTCCCGCCCGAGGCCCATCCAGGAGCCCCCCCAGGAGCCCACCAGGAGCCCCCCAGGGCCCTCCCCAGGGCCCCCGCAGGGCGCGCGCCACGGTGAATTAGCTCCCGCCCGAGTCCCTCCAGGAGCCCCCCAGGAGCTCCCCAGGAGCCCCCCAGGAGCCCCCTAGAGCCCCCCAGGGCCCTCCCCAGGGCGCGCGCCACGGTGAATGAGCTCCCGCCCGAAGCCTTCCAGGAGCCACCTCAGGAGCTCCCCAGAAGCACTCCAGGAGCCCTCAAGAGCTTTCCAGGGCACCCCCCCAGGGCGCGCGCCACGGTGCCTCCAGGAGCTCCCCCAGGAGCTTCCCAGGAGCCCCCCCAGGAGCCCCCCAGGAGCCCCCCAGGGCCCTCCCAGGGCGCGCGCCACGGTGAATTAGCTCCGCCCCAAGCCCACCAGGAGCCCCCCAGGACCCCCAGAACCCTTCAGGAGCTCTTCAGGAGCCACCCAGGAGCCCTCCTGAGGGCCCTCCAAGCCTCCGCGCTCCCAAGTACGGAGCGCGTGTGTCGCCGAAGGTGTTTTGCGTTCGCGCGCTCTGTCGTGGCAGTTTTCGCGGGTCGACCCCGCGCGACGGGCAGCTCCCGCGCAAACCCGTTTGCGCAGCACCGGCCCGTCCGAGGCAACAGCAACAACAGCAAGGGGCGGGGGTCGCAAACTCATCTCTGGGCCGCTTGGAGCCCGAAACCCAAGGGAATAGGACAACGCGGGTGGTCTAGGAAGCTCTTACAGGCTGGGGAGCACCCGGGAAGGCTCAGTGGAGGTGCTTGCGAGAAGAAGCCTACCAGGAGCACCCCAGCCCCCAGGAGCTCCCCAGGAGCTCTCCAGAGCTCCCCAGGAGCCTTCAGCGCGCCTGGGAGCGCCTGGGAGCGCCTTGGAGCGCTGCTGGGACGCTTGGGAGCGCCTGGGGACGCTTCTGGAGCGCATGGGAGCGCTTGGGGACGCCTGGGAGCGCCTGGGAGCGCCTGGGATCGCCTGGGAGCGCCTGGGAGCGCCTGGGAGCGCCTCGGAGTGCTTCTTGAGCGCCTGGGAGCGCCTGGGAGCGCCTGGGAGCGCCTGGGAGCGCCTGTGAGCTCTTCCGAGCGCGTGGAAACGCTTGGGAGCGCCTGGGATCGCTTGGGAGCAGACCGCCGGCGCGCCGAAGTACGGAGCGCGTGTGTCGCCGAAGGTGTTTTGCGTGCGCGCGCTCTGTCGTGGCAGTTTTTGCGGGTCGACCCCGCGCGACGGGCAGCTCCCGCGCAAACCCGTTTGCGCAGCACCGGCCCGTCCGAGGCAACAGCAACAACAGCAAGGGGCGGGGGTCGCAAACTCATCTCTGGGCCGCTTGGAGCCCGAAACCCAAGGGAATAGGACAACGCGGGTGGTCTAGGAAGCTCTTACAGGCTGGGGAGCACCCGGGAAGGCTCAGTGGAGGTGCTTGCGAGAAGAAGCCTACCAGGAGCACCCCAGCTCTCAGGAGCTCCCCAGGAGCTCTCCAGAGCTCCCCAGGAGCCTTCAGCGCGCCTGGGGAGCGCCTGGGAGCGCCTTGGAGCGCTGCTGGGACGCTTGGGAGCGCCTGGGGACGCTTCTGGAGCGCATGGGAGCGCTTGGGGACGCCTGGGAGCGCCTGCGCCTGGGATCGCCTGGGAGCGCCTGGGAGCGCCTGGGAGCGCCTCGGAGTGCTTCTGGAGCGCCTGGGAGCCTGGGAGCGCCTGGGAGCGCCTGTGAGCTCTTGCGAGCGCGTGGAAACGCTTGGGAGCGCCTGGGATCGCCTGGGAGCAAACCGCCGGCGCGCCTAAGTACGGAGCGTGTGTGTCGCCGAAGGTGTTTTGCGTGCGCGCGCTCTGTCGTGGCAGTTTTTGCGGGTCGACCCCGCGCGACGGGTAGCTCCCGCGCAAACCCGTTTGCGCAGCACCGGCCCGTCCGAGGCAACAGCGACAACAGCAAGGGGCGGGGGTCGCAAACTCATCCTGGGCCGCTTGGAGCCCGAAACCCAAGGGAATAGGACAACGCGGGTGGTCTAGGAAGCTCTTACAGGCTGGGGAGCACCCGGGAAGGCTCAGTGGAGGTGCTTGCGAGAAGAAGCCTACCAGGAGCACCCCAGCCCCCAGGAGCTCCCCAGGAGCTCTCCAGAGCTCCCCAGGAGACTTCAGCGCGCCTGGGGAGCGCCTGGGAGCGCCTGGGAGCGCTTTGGAGCGCTGTTGGAACGCTTGGGAGCGCCTGGAAACGTTTCTGGAGCGCATCGGAGCGCTCGGGGACGCTAGGGAGCGCCTGGGAGCGCCTGGGGTCGCCTGGGAGCGCCTGGGAGCGCCTGGGAGCGCCTCGGAGCGCCTCGGAGCGCTTCTGGAGCGCCTTTGGGCGCCTGGGAGTGCTTAGGAAGCTCATAGGAGGTGCCTGCGGGCAACCCTCAGGAGCACCCCAGCTCCCCAGGAGCTGGCTCGGAGCCCTCCAGGACACCCCAGGAGCTCCCCAGGAGCCCTCAGGCTCCCCCAAGGATTCTATCGCTTCTTAAGCGCCCCCAAGAACCCCACAGGAACCCAGCGCCTGGGAGCGTGCTGCTGAGGATCGGGCCACGAAAACTACTGATTCATGTCCCTGGGCCGCGCTTTCCCTGGGCCCAGGCGCCGCGGGCGCGCCTTCCTGGCCGAGCCAGTTCGGCGCGGCGCCTGCGCCGCTGCTGGGTTCAGGTTGCGTCTGCCTCGGGAGCAATGAGCATTAGTGATGTCGGCGCCATCGAAGAGGACGACAGCTACCTGAGCAGCTGAGCGACGGCAAAGCCCGGCGGCACCGCGGTACAGCTGTGGGCGGCGCCCACAAAAACACAGCCGCAGCTGCTGGCAGCCGCCGCCAACGACGACGCAACGACGACCTGCGCTGTCGAGCCTCCATCTGGTCTGGAAGTTCGGCAGCGGGGGGGGGCTTCCGCGCGGCTTGAGCCGACCCTTCGCGCTGTCGCTGGAAGCCCCGAGGCTTTGCAGCAACGCGCGGGAGGGGTCGGCCAGAGCTGCGCGGAAACCTAGGGGGCCATCTCCGTCCGCCTCCACGCGGCGGCCCCCGGGGAAGCGTAGCGACGCGACCTCGACCCGACGCGTCGGGTCGCGTCGCTGCGTTTCGCGAAGGACGGAGTTCGCGCGACTACGAACCCCACGGTGAATGGGCCATTGCCCATCGTGGCATCGTCGGGATCATCTGGTTGTCTCAAGGGGTTCACAGCGCACCCGCGGAGGCGCGTGGTGCCCAAGGCGAGTCTCAGGGGCTGGGCGCATGCGGAACACGCAACGTGCTCTGGCCCTGGGGACCATCTGAGCGCCACCTTCCAGGCTTGGGCGCATCTACCCCTCCCAACCCTCTGACCCTCTTGTGCTCCGAGACTCTGCGGGAGCGCCTGGGGGCTCCTGGGGGCTCCTACACCCGACACTACCCGCAGATCCTCTGGATGCCCTGCCTGCATCCCGCCCTCGGGCCCACTGCCTCTGCCCTGCCCACTCAGATTGCACGCCGCAGGGGGGCAATCATATAACATCTCGACAGAGGGGCACACCCCGCCTGCTCTTACCCAAGGGGCCGTCCGAGCGCAACCTTCCAGGCCTGGATGTATCTACCCCTCCCACCCCTGAGACCCTCATGCATGTAGGGTCCTCGCTTGCGGATATTCACTGGCCCGCTCTGGGCCTGTCGATCCCTGCGCCACCTCCGAACCTGTGCCCTCTCCCTTCCGTAGCCGTCGGCTGAGTCAAGTGTCTCGAACTGCATCCCCGCGGACACCTCTGTCCCTTTGCGCGAGCCCAGGAGTGCTTCTAAACTCTGAGCCTTTACATCGCGACAATGGCCGCGCAGTCGAGCAAGCTCGGCCGCGCCATTGCCATCGGCCTCGGCCTCTACTGCGTCGCGAGCACGGTGTTCTTCTCCTTCCGCCTGGAGATGAGAGCCACCCGCAGCATGGCATCGCCGACCGGCAGCCAGCGCGGGCGCGCACGCCTTCTCGTCGAAGTGGAGCACAGCGACACGGACAACGGGCAGAGCAACTACCTCTACGAGAACGACAACTACATGGATGACTCCCTCGTGGCTGTAACCGCTACAGCGGCCGCCACGGTGACCTCGACGCCCAGTCTCCTCCTGCCGCCACCGAGTTCTACGGCAGCGCCATTATTGAGGACCTCTCGGACTACGACGACGACGACATCGACGTCGATCTCGACAACGTCTTCTGCGTCTCACGTGATTGTGGAGCCGTCGGCGAACGTGGGTGACCCGATCCTCGTGCTCAACAAGAAATGGTTCGCGGAATAGGGCGGTAAGAGATACTGGGGGCTGTAAAGCGGTCCCTGGACCTCTCCCAGGGTCACACCAGCACCAGTTTTCCGAGTGTTCAGCCGTGGCGATAGTGGGTGACCCCGAGGGCAAACTTCGGTGTCTCAAACGGCCCTCCTCTGAGGTTCGACCTGATGCTGGAGGGCGCGAAGACGCTGGAGATTCGGCATCAGCGCCAAATCGGGAAGCGGCTCGTGGGCGAGAAGGGCCGGATCTGGGGCAGCGTGACGCTCGGCGAGGACCCCTTCCAGATCATGAGCGACGCCGAGTGGAACGAGCTGCGCCCGAGGCACAGGTGGCCTGCCGAGAAAGTGCATCTGCCTTACGCGAAGACGTGGGCAATGACCGTGAAGGACGTCACGCTGTTCAGCTCCACTATCAGGTACCTCATGATCGAAGGCCAGGAAGGCACGGCGACTTACCGGGCAGTCCCAGACGGCTGGGATCCTGACGGGAGGTACAAGAAGGCCGACTACGAGAGGTACATGATCGACCAAGGCCACCCCGCGGGCAAGGGCAGAGGGGCGCAGAAGAGGCGCGCGGCGGCATCTGGCACCGCGCGGAAGCGACCCGCGGCAGCTATGGACGAGGCCGATGCAGCCGCCGCCGTTGCCCCGCCTCGGCAGCCACACCTGAACGTGCCCGTGCCGCCAGACGGGAGGTGCCTCTCCTACTGCGCGCTCGCCGCCCGCGACACGCGGGCGTGGATGCGTCAGAGGGACGCCAACGGCTTCATCCACGGTGACCCCGACAGGGAGGCGAGCGAGCGCGAGAAGGCCAAGGCGCTCGTGGACAGGATCATTGGCGCCATGGAGGACGACGGCCTGCACCAGATGGCCGCGCGCCTGCGGTTGGCGGGGGACGCAGGGTACCCTGGCGAAGACGAGCTCCCCTTCTACGCCAGGGTCCTCCAGGGGCGCATCGAGCTCGACGACCCAGTGGGCTACCTGCGGCAGCAGAACTACGCGGCGGCCGACGACGTCGTCGACGCGGAAGCGCTGGAGATTTACGCAAAGTCCGTGAACGGTCGTGTTGTGCATGCTGCGCCGACCGTCGGCGCTGGCGCGCCCATCCCTGTCATCGAGTTCGGCGACGTTGGCGCGCCGCTGCTGTACAGAGTTGCGTTCCAAATGATTACTGGTCCAGACGGCCACTCGTCGCCCCACTGGATCCTCGCCTGCTCCTACTACATGCCCATGGCTGCCCGACCGCCGCCAAAACCTCGGGCGCAGTTCTACGACCTGGAAGCAGGGGCGTCTGGTGGCAGCGAAGACGAGTCCGACGGGTCGCAGGGCGATGACGTCGACGAGCTGGGCAACGTGGTCGGCCTCATCGACGACGGCGACAACAGAGGAGACGACTCGGACGACTCCTCCAACAGGCGCTTCTGGGAGGACGCGCTGAGGGACCAGGAAGGCACCGCCACACCCGACGCTGGCGAGGCAGCGCAAGGCGCCGACTTGCCCGTGGCGCACTCGGAGGCCGAGGAGGCTGCAGGGCCCGACGAGCTCACCGCGGAGGAGAGACGGAAGGCACAGGAGGAGTGGGCCGACCAGCTGATCTCCGAGGGGATGATGCAGCCGTGGGGCGAAGACGAGCTGTTCGAACCCGAGGGCTACGACCCCGACGACGACCAACTGCTGGACGAGGATGACCTGCCGCTGTTCGACGTGGAGGACGCGCCAGACATGCAGCTGGACAACGCGGGAGGCGATGGCGATGGAGACGCCGCCGAGGAGCCACCCCCGTCCGGGGCGGTGCGGAAGCGCCCTGCCGGCGCCAGCCAGCAGGAGGGGGGGCCGAAGCAGAAGAAGAGACGCCGGGGCACGGACTTGTGCCTCGGAGCAAACAGGGAGGACCACTGTGCGTGTACGCAACTGATGGGCGACCAGGCGACAGGGCCCATGTGCAGCCTGGGCGAGACCAACTGCGCTGTATGTTCTGCGATGGCGACACTCTGCGGGCGCGGGGCGCCGTCCGCAAGGGCCAGGACATCACCAGCGCGCTCAAGAGCCTCATGCAGTACGACCGCCCCGACCTCGTCGACGGCGCCCTCGACTTCATCGCCGCTGTGCTCGGCCAGGAGAAGCGCGACAAGTACAAGGCCAACGCCGAGCGCGCGCTCCATCGCCAACGGAAGAAGGACAACCCGGTGCCCGCGACGGACCTCCAGAGGGAGTGGCAGGAGGCGCTCAAGCATCGCGTGAGCGTGGTGCCGCGGCAGAAGAAGCAGACGCGCAGAGCCTACCCCACCTGGGTCAGGGACGACAAGAAATTCCGGCGCAACAAGTTCAAAACCGCCCTGGACGACGACGTCGAGGACTGGGCGGAGCCGCAGGCCGTGGCCTTCACCAAGTGGGCGGAGCTCGCCTCCTGGGGCATGTGCAAGATCTGCAAGCGCCTGGAGAAGAGGTCCTTCGCGCCCGCGGACGTGGCGGCGGCGATGATGCGCCTCCCCGACGCGGAGCGCAAGAAGGGCCGCAAGGCTGGCCAGCGCAGCGCCTGGATCAACAAGTGCAAGTATTGCGCTAGCCCGCCAGAGAAGCGAGTGGGCTACCCCGCCGTCCAGATCGAGGACATCCCCGAGCCGCTGCGCCACCTCAGCGTGGCCGCGCTGGAGGCGTTGAGGCCGATGGAGGTGTCCATAGGGCCGCATGCGCGGGCCGCACACGGATACAGGGTCCACACCGACATGATCGGCTTCCGCTGGAAGGCCACCGACGTCCTGACGGCCGTGAGCGAGCTCCCCGAGCGCCACCAGCGCAGGGCCATGGACGCCCTCGAGTACCTCGAAGCGCACGACGACCCCGCCGAGGAGGACTTCTCCAGCTGGGCCACGCTCACAGAATACTACCTGGCCCATCCTCAGAAGAGCGCGTACTTCGCAATCATGCGCTTGCACAACAGGTTCCTCCGCAGGAACCGCAACGACCTCTCGCAGAAGAAGCGCCGCCTCGCGATGCGCCTCGTGGAGCAGCTCGGCATCGAGACGGCCCTCTGGCCCCACCTGTACCCGAGGGTGTCTATGTGCGAGACCTACGTCCGCCTGATGGACGAGCGGCGGATGGTGCGCACGCGGGCCGCGCGACGGGCTGCGCACTTTGATGACACCGACGACTCCGCCGACAGTGACGACGCCGAGGCCGACGGCAAGAAGCGCCAGTCGCTCAAGCGCAGCTACACGGCCAAGGTCTTCTCGCCCGTGATCGGCTACGGCGCCGACACCGAGCTCGCCCAGTTCGTCTACGACCTCTGGCTCTGGGCGGCACTGGGGGGCAAGAAGCACGCTGCCAAGGTGCCCATGCGCCTGGCGCTGGCTGGCATGTCCTTCAGCCCCGAGTACTGGCGCACCTACCACTTCGCCCTCATCGACCTGCAGCGCCAGCTGGGCTTCCCGACCCTGTTCGTGACCCTGTCGCCGCTGGAGTGGTCCACGCCGTTCCACGTCTGGGTCGAGGACGAGATGCGGCGGACGCTGCGATCGCGCACTTGGCTGCCGGCCGCAGAGACCTACCACCTGTCGCACGTGCTCACCCAGGCCATCGTCGGGCTGCTGACCGGGACCAAGGGGAAAGTCAACTCGAGGGAGTCTTCGGCGTGGACACACCACGTGCTTGCTGGCAAGGACGCCGAGGGCAAGCCGACGCAGCGCGTGATCACGCAGTTCGCGCGCATCGAGTTCCAGGACGGCAAGCGCAAGCGCGGCGGGCCCAACGCGCGGCACGCCTACCACGGCAGCGGCCGCCCCCACGTCCACTGCCTCGTCTGGCTGGAGAAGGTCGCCACGATCGATCTCCCCAGCAAGGTCTCCGCCACCATCCCAGACGACGAGGAGCAGGAGCAGCTCTACCACATCGTCATGGGCTCCCAGACCTCCACGCACGGCTCCCATCCGTGGCCTGAGCGCAAAGAGGAATCCATCTGGGACGAGCGGGGGAAGACGCTGAGGCTCCACCACACCGCCAGGGACCTGCACCACAAGCTCCGCGCCTACATGCCGGCCGTCATCGCGGGCATGAAGTCCCACATGGACGTGCAGACCTCCGATGGCCGCGGCATGCTCCTGCGCTACGTCTCCTCCTACACCGCCAAGTTCTCCGACCAGTTCTCCTCCGAGTGGCTCAATGACGAGGCTTCCGACTACGCCATCAGCCGCCGCATCCTCACGGAGTTCCACCCGCTCGAGCCGGAGATGTGGCTCCAGCTCGCCGCAGCGGAGTACTCCCAGGTCCTCACGCACGGCACCGTCAAGAACTTCCCCGTGCCCGTGCCGTGGAAGGGCAAGGAGATGCCCGCGGTCGTCGAGCGCTACACGCACAGCGCCTGGCGACCCGACGACATGAGCCTCCTGGAGTACGTGCGGCGCTCCAACAGCAGGGGCGGCGTACACCGCGCGCTCCGCCTGCGCTACGCCAACCTCCAGAAGGCGAACGACCCCTCCGTGGCCCACGTCGACCTGGAGACCTGGGCTGCACGCGTGCCCATGCGCGGCGAGGTCCTGGTGGCGGCGCGCTCCAACTCCCGCTTCAGCGACGAGTACTACGGCCAGTGGATGCTCCTCCACGTCCCCTTCCGCAGCGTGCATGAGCTCTGGCAGGATGCCGCGGAGCTCGTGCCGACGGGCTACAGGCTGTTCGCCCACTGCCTCCTCCACCGCCCTGACCTCTGGCGGAGCGAGGCATGGTTGCGCTCCGACATGGAGCTGGAAGCCCACCGCGACCCGACCATCGACTCCAACGTGGCGATGATCAAGGCGCACATCACCCTCGTCGACGACTACCTCGAGGGCCGCCTCGTGGTCGGGGAAGACCCCGAGCCGCCGCGACACCACTACGCCTTCGATGGCCGCATTACCACCCTCGAGCCCGAGCAGATACCCGTCGCCGACCTCATCACGAGGCGCTGGCACAGGGCGGTGGAGCTCGCCTGGCCCGACGACTACGAGGACCACAACTACGGCCCGTCCGAAGACGAGGACCCGCGCCCCATCGCCGTCCTGGGGCCCGCGGGGAGCGGCAAGTCCTTCCTCATCAAGGTCGTCATGCAGGACGCAATCGCCCAGGGCGCCCGCGTCCTCCTCGCCTGCCCCACGCGCCGACAGGTGGCGCGCTACCGCGAGGACATGCCCGACCTCGACGTCGACAGCATCCACAGGGCCTTCAACGTCTACCTCCCCGAGCAGCAGACGCTCCAGCGCATGCAGGACTTCGACCTCGTTGTCATCGAGGAGATCAGCATGGTCGAGATGTGGATCTTCGAGCGCCTCCTGCGCCTCTGGGACGCGGCCGCGCGGCGCCCTGCGCTCGTCTTCGTCGGCGACTTCCGACAGCTCCGCTGGATGGACAGCCCGCGCGTCCTCGAGCACTGGCGCTGGGCCCACGTCGACGTGAGGGAACTCAAGATCATGCGCCGCTGCAAGTGCCCCACTCTCAAGAAGAAGCTCGAGCTCCTCCGTACGGCCACGCCGAGCAGGCCGCAGCTCGTGGAGATCATCCAGGACCATCGCGCGCCTTCGCCCATCCATCGGGACGTGGGCTGGTGGGAGCGCGAGGAGCCCACGGAGTATGAGATCGGCCAGGTCTTCGAGGAGCACCCCACCACGACGTTCGTCACGATCTCCAGGGCCAAGGCGGCGTGGGTGAACCAGGCAGCCTTGCGGCACTTCTATTGGGAGCAGGAGCCGCTGGGCACCATCGACGCCGACCCTGAGTTCAACCCGCGCAACTTCTACGGCACCAAGCAGGTGAGCTGGGCCAACATGCGCTTGCCCATCTTCGAGGGCATGCGCGTGGGCTTCACCGCCAACATTCGCCCCGAGATCGATTTCGTCAACGGCATCGAAGGCCACGTCATCATGATGGACCACACGGGCGTCCTGGTCAAAACGACCACTGGACACATGGTCAAGGTCGCGCCATACACCAACCAGGAATGGCGCAACGTTTACTACCCGCTGCGACTTGCCTACGCCACCACCCTCATGAAGGTGCAGGGCGATACTCTCAGCCACATGACACTCTGGATGGACACGCCTGGCGCCGAGGCGGCGGGATACGTGGCTCTCTCCCGTGTGCAGCGCGACAGAGACTGGAAGTTCGTGGGCTTCCTCAAGCAGAAACACTTCGTGCCCGCGCAGCTCTGAGCAGCGCACACGGGGGGCGCGCAGGCGGGCGCGCGCTCGGGGCTCGGCCCGAAAGCACTGGCGGCCCGCACAGGCGCCGCGGGAAAGCGTCGCGGTGGGCGGCGCCCGCGAAACCCCGCCGCAGCTGCTGGCAGCCGCCGCCGACGACGACGCAACGACGGCCTGCGCCGCCGAGCCTTCATCTGCTCTGGAAGCTCGGCGGAGGAGGGGGGCTTCCGCGCGGCTTTAGCCGACCCTTCGCGCTGTCGCTGTGGGCCCCGAAGCTTTGCAGCAACGCGCGCGAGGGGTCGGCCAGAGCTGCGCGGAAACCTAGGGGGCCATCTCCGTCCGCCTCCACGCGGCGGCCCCTGGGGAAGCGTAGCGACGCAACCTCGACCCGACTCGTCGGGTCGCGTCGCTGCGTTTCGCGAAGGACGGAGCTCGCGCGACTTCGAACCCCATAGCGTGATACACAAAGCACTGTATGTCGCACACAGGAGAAAGACCGCCAAACTGATTGGAATCGTAGAGCCCTAAGAGAAAGAAAATCTCGGGTACCAAATGAACCCTAAACCCTAATAGAGAAAGCCGTGGGTGGTTCGCCGCCCTAACGGGCGCGGGGTGGGAATGTGAAAAGGGGAGCTGGCCCCGTAGCCGAAACATGATTCCGCTCAACATGATGTCACCACAACACGACTACCCCACCCCCACTCCATTTTATGGGTGGGGGTGGTCTTACACGAATGATGATCAGCAAGCGCTGACAGAGGACACCCTAAACCCTAAACCCTAAACCCTAAACCCTAAACTCGCCCAGGGCCGCTTGGCCCGTATCCACCCACCCATTTAGGCGGCAAGCGCCCTAACTGGCACCTCGCAGTCAGACTACCTCACGGCCGTACGTGAATCACAGGTCAGCCCAGGTGAGTCTCGGTTGCCGTCAGGCAGGGCCCGCGAGGGCCTTATCTCATTATCAATGATGCGGCTTACGCGCAAGCGATTATCCTGTGCCCGCCTGGGCGATCGTCAAAGAGACTTATAACCCCAAAACTACAACCGAATTCACCGTGCGCCTGCTCGGGGCCCTGCGGCGGCGCCAACATAAAAACGGTAAACGGTCACGAATCCCCACTAGCAATTTTTTTTTTCGACCTCGTATCTTAAAGTTTTACAGGGTGGACCCCCCGATCGGCTGGCTGGCAAAAGACGTTTCCTGGCAAAGCGGGCCCCAGCGGGGAATCCTGGGCGGGCCCGACCAGGCGCACGGTGAATTGGCAGCCGCCCAGGCCCAGGGGACCCCCAGACCAGGCGCACGGTGAATTGGCCACCGCCCATGGACGCCCCAAGGACGTCTCCTGGCGATTCGGGCGCCCCAAGGGTCCTCCAGACCAGGCGCGCGGTGAATTAGCCACCGCCCGGGGGGTCCGACCAGGCGCACGGTGAATTTGCCACCGCCCAAGGCCCCAGGGCGCTCCTGGGCGCCCCGGGGACGTCCCTCGCGATTCGGGCGCGCCAGGGCCCCCCCCCAGACCAGGCGCACGGTGAATTAGCCACCGCCCGGGGGGTCCGACCAGGCGCACGGTGAATTTGCCACCGCCCAAGGCCCCAGGGCGCTCCTGGGCGCCCCGGGGACGTCCCTCGCGTCGGGCGCGCCAGGGGGGGCCCAGACCAGGCGCCAGGGCGCTCCTGGGCGCCCCGGGGACGTCCCTCGCGACTCGGGCGAGCCAGGGGGCCCCCAGACCAGGCGCACGGTGAATTAGCCACCGCCCGGGGGGCCCGACCAGGCGCACGGTGAATTTGCCACCGCCCAAGGCACCAGGGCGCTCCTGGGCGCCCCGGGGACGTCCCTCGCGACTCGGGCGCGCCAGGGGAGCCCCAGACCAGGCGCCAGGGCGCTCCTGGGCGCCCCGGGGACGTCCCTCGCGACTCGGGCGCGCCAGGGGGACCCCAGACCAGGCGCGCGGTGAATTAGCCACCGCTCGGGGGTCCGACCAGGCGCACGGTGAATTTGCCACCGCCCAAGGCACCAGGGCGCTCCTGGGCGCCCCGGGGACGTCCCTCGCGATTCGGGCGGCAAGGGGGGCCCCAGACCAGGGCGCAGGGCGCTCCTCGGCCCCCCGGGACGTCCCTCGCGACTCGGGCGCCCCGGGGCCCCCAGATCAGGCGCACGGTGAATTAGCCACGCCCGGGGGGTCCGACCAGGCGCACGGTTTTTTATTTGCCACCGCCCAAGGGGCCCCAGGGCGCTCCTGGGCGCCCCGGGGATCGTCCTTCGCGATTCGGGCGCGCTGAGGAGGCCCAGACCAGGCGCACGGTTGAATTGGCCACACGAGAGCACCCGGGAGCTCCCTCCCCCAGGGCGCAGCGCTGGGCAGCGCTTGGGAGCGCCTGCGAGCGCTTGGGAGCGCCTGGGAGCGCCTGGGAGCGCCTGCGAAAGCCTGGGAGCCCCCCAGGAGCCCACCAGGAGCCCTTCACGACCCCCCCAGGGCGCGCGCCACGGTGAATTAGCTCCCGCCCGAAGCCCTCCAGGAGCTCCCCTCCTGGGAGCCCTCCCAGGAGCTCCCCAGGAGCCCCCCAGGAACCCTCCAGGAGCCCCCTCAGGGCCCCCCCAGGGCGCGCGCCACGGTGAATTAGCTCCCGCCCGAAGCCCTCCAGGAGCACCCCCAGGAGCTCCCCGGGAGCCCCCCAGGAGCCCCCCAGGAGCCCACCAGGGCACCCCCAGGGCGCGCGCCACGGTGAATTAGCTCCCGTCCGAGGCCCTCCAGGAGCCCTTCCCAGGAGCTCTCCAGGAGCCCCCCAGGAGCGTTCCCAGGGCACCTCAGGCGCCCGCCACGGTGACTTGGCAGCCGCCCAGGGCTCAGGGCGCGCCTGGGCGCGCCAGCTGGATGTCGTAGTTCAAGAGGAGCGGCATCGGCGGAGCGAGCGGAGCGAGGGAGCTGGCGCCACATGCGCACAATCAAACGCCCGGCACGGAGTTTTTTGTCACCCCAAACTCTTATCCACCGACGTAAAGCGTCAACCAAACCAGGATTTTGCGCATATCTAGATTCAAGAGGTATTGTGTATACGTGCGATACAAACAAGCATTGTATGTCGTCACACATGAGACAGAAACGTCAAGCCGATTGGAATCGTGGAGCCCTAGAGAAAGAGAAACTAGGACTTACCAAATGAAACCCTAAACCCTTAATAGAGAAGGCCGTGGGTGGTTCGCCGCCTAACGGGCGCGGGGTGGCAATGTGAAAGGGAGCTGGGCCCCGTAGCCGAAACTTCATGATCCGCTCAACCGATGTCACCACAAACGACTACCCCACCCCCACCCATTTTATGGGTGGGGGTGGTCTTACACGATTGATGATCAGCAAGGCGCTGACAGAGGACACCCTAAACCCTAAACCCTAACCCTAACCCTAACCCTAAACCCTAACCCTAACCCTAAACCCTAACCCTAACCCCAAACCCTAAACCCTAAACCCTAAACCCTAAACCCTAAACCCTAAACTCGCCCAGGGCCGCTTGGCCCGTATCCACCCACCCATTTAGGCGGCAAGCGCCCTAACTGGCACCTCGCAGTCAGACTACCTCACGGCCGTGCGTGAATATCAGGCCAGCCCAAGCAGAGTCTCGGTTGCCGTCAGGCATGGCCCGCGAGGGCCTTATCTCATTATCAATGATGCGGCTTGCGCGCAAGCGATTATCCTGTGCCCGCCTGGGCGATCGTCAAAGAAACTTAAAACTCCAAAACTACAAGCCTATTCACCGTGCGCCTGCTCGGGGCCCTGCGGCGGCGCCAACATAAAAACGGCAAACGGTCACGAATCCCCACTAGCAATTTTTTTTCCGACCTCGTATCTGAAAGTTTTACAGGGTGGACCCCCCGATCGGCTGGTTGGCAAAAGACGTTCCTGGCAAAGCGGGCCCCAGCGGGGAATCCTGGGCGGGCCCGACCAGGCGCACGGTGAATTGGCAGCCGCCCAGGCCCAGGGGACCCCCAGACCAGGCGCACGGTGAATTGGCCACCGCCCAAGGCCCCGGGCGCTCCTGGGCGCCCCAAGGACGTCTCCTGGCGATTCGGGCGCCCCAAGGGTCCTCCAGACCAGGCGCGCGGTGAATTAGCCACCGCTCGGGGGGTCCGACCCGGCGCACGGTGAATTTGCCACCGCCCAAGGCCCCAGGGCGCTCCTGGGCGCCCCGGGGGCGTCCCTCGCGACTCGGGCGCGCCAGGCCCCCCCCCCAGCGCACGGTGAATTAGCCACCGCCCGCGGGGTCCGACCAGGCGCACGGTGAATTTGCCACCGCCCAAGGCACCAGGGCGCTCCTGGGCGCCCCGGGGACGTGCGCGCCAGGGGGGGCCCAGACCAGGCGCCAGGGCGCTCCTGGGCGCCACGGGGACGTCCCTCGCGACTCGGGCGAGCCAGGGGGCCCCCAGACCAGGCGCACGGTGAATTAGCCACCGCCCGGGGGGCCCGACCAGGCGCACGGTGAATTTGCCACCGCCCAAGGCACCAGGGCGCTCCTGGGCGCCCCGGGGACGTCCCTCGCGACTCGGGCGCGCCAGGGGAGCCCCAGACCAGGCGCCAGGGCGCTCCTGGGCGCCCCGGGGACGTCCCTCGCGACTCGGGCGCGCCAGGGGGACCCCAGACCAGGCGCACGGTGAATTAGCCACCGCCCGGGGGTCCGACCAGGCGCACGGTGAATTTGCCACCGCCCAAGGCCCCAGGGCGCTCCTGGGCGCCCCGGGGACGTCCCTCGCGATTCGGGCGCGCCAGGGGGGCCCCAGACGGGCGCTCCTGGGCGCCCCGGGGACGTCCCTCGCGACTCGGGCGCGCCAGGGAGCCCCCAGATCAGGCGCACGGTGAATTAGCCACCGCCCGGGGGGTCCGACCAGGCGCACGGTGAATTTGCCACCGCCCAAGGCCCCAGGGCGCTCCTGGGCGCCCCGGGGACGTCCCTCGCGATTCGGGCGCGCGAGGGGAGGCCCAGACCAGGCGCACGGTGAATTGGCCACCCAGGAGCCCCCCGGGAGCTCCCGGGCTCGCCCAGGGCGCAGCGCTGGGCAGCGCTTGGGAGCGCCTGCGAGCGCTTGGGAGCGCCTGGGAGCGCTTGGGAGCGCATGCGAAAGCCTGGGAGCCCCCCAGGAGCCCACCAGGAGCCCCCCACGACCCCCCCAGGGCGCGCGCCACGGTGAATTAGCTCCCGCCCGAGGCCCTCCAGGAGCTCCCCTCCTGGGAGCCCTCCCAGGAGCTCCCCAGGAGCCCCCCAGGAACCCTCCAGGAGCCCCCTCAGGGCCCTCCCAGGGCGCGCGCCACGGTGAATTAGCTCCCGCCCGAAGCCCTCCAGGAGCCCCCCCAGGAGCTCCCCAGGAGCTCCCCAGGAGCCCCCCAGGAGCCCACCAGGGCACCCCCAGGGCGCGCGCCACGGTGAATTAGCTCCCGTCCGAGGCCCTCCAGGAGCCCTCCCAGGAGCTCTCCAGGAGCCCCCCAGGAGCGTTCCCAGGGCACCCAAGGCGCCCGCCACGGTGACTTGGCAGCCGCCCAGGGCTCAGGGCGCGCCTGGGCGCGCCAGCTGGATGTCGTAGTTCAAGAGGAGCGGCATCGGCGGAGCGAGCGGAGCGAGCGGAGCTGGCGCCACATGCGCACAATCAAACGCCCGCACGGCGTTTCACCCCAAACTCTATCCCCCGACGTAAAGCGTCAACCCTAAACCCAGGATTGCGCATATCTAGATTCAAGAAGGTATTTGTATACGTGTGATACAAACAAAGCATTGTATGTCGTACACATGAGACAGAACGCCAATCCGATTGGAACCGTGAGCCTAAGAGAAAGAAAAACTCTACTACCGAATGAACCCTAAACCCTAATAGAGAAAGCCGTGGGTGGTTCGCCGCCCTAACGGGCGCGGGGTGGGAATGTGAAAAGGAGAGCTGGCCCCGTAGCCGAAACATGATTCCGCTCAACATGATATCACCTCAACACGATTACCCCACCCCCACTCCATTTTATGGGTGGGGGGGATCTTACACGATTGATGATCAGCAAGCGCTGACAGAGGACACCCTAAACCCTAAACTCCCCCAGGGCCGCTTGGCCCGTATCCACCCACCAATTTAGGCGGCGAGCGCCCTAACTGGCACCGCGCAGTCAGACTACCTCCCGGCCGTACGTGAATATCAGGCCAGCCCAAGCAGAGTCTCGGTTGCCGTCAGGCATGGCCCGCGAGGGCCTTATTTCATTATCAATGATGCGACTTACGCACAAGCGATTATCCTGTGCCCGCCTGGGCGATCGTCAAAGAGACTTATAACCCCAAAACTACAGCCCAATTCACCGTGCGCCTGCTCGGGTCCCTGCGGCGGCGCCAACATAAAATCGGTAAACGAAGCAGCTCGTCCACTAGCCCATTTTTTCGAGGACGCCATCTTAAAGTTTTTACAGGGTGAGGCCCCCGTGATCGGCTGGCTGGCAAAAGACCGTTTCCTGGCAAAGCGGGCCCCAGCGTGGAAATCCTGGCGGGCCCGACCAGGCGCACGGGAATTGGCAGCCGCCCAGGCCAGGGGACACCAGACCAGGGCAACGGTGAATTGGCCACGACCAGGGAGGGCCCAAGGACGTCTCATGGCGACTCGGGGCCCCAAGGGTCCTCCAGACCAGGCGCGCGGTGAATTAGCACGCAGGGGGTCCGACCAGGCGCACGGTGAATTTGCCACCCGCCCAAGGCCCCAGGGCGCGCCTGGGCGCCCCGAGGGACGTCCCTCGCGATTCGGGCGCGCCAGGGCCCCCCCCCATTTTTTTCCCAGGGCGCGCGGTGAATTAGCCACCGCCCGGGGGGTCCGACCAGGCGCACGGTGAATTTGCCACCGCCCAAGGCCCCAGGGCGCTCCTGGGCGCCCTGCGGACGTGCGCGCCAGGGGGCCCAGACCAGGCGCCAGGGCGCTCCTGGCGCCACGGGGACGTCACTCGCGGACTCGGCGCGAGCCAGCCTCCAGGGGGCCCCAGACCAGGCGCACGGTGAATTAGCCACCGCCCGGGGGGTCCGACCAGGCGCGCGGTGAATTTGCCACCGCCCAAGGCGCCAGGGCGCTCCTGGGCGCCCCGGGGACGTCCCTCGCGACTCGGGCGCGCCAGGGCGGCCCCAGACCAGGCGCCTGGGCGCTCCTGGGCGCCCCGGGGACGTCCCTCGCGACTCGGGCGCGCCAGGGCACCCCCAGACCAGGCGCACGGTGAATTAGCCACCGCCCGGGGGGTCCGACCAGGCGCACGGTGAATTTGCCACCGCCCAAGGCTCCAGGGCGCTCCTGGGCGCCCCGGGGACGTCCCTCGCGATTCGGGCGCGCCAGGGGGGCCCCAGACCAGGCGCCAGGGCGCTCCTGGGCGCCCCGGGGACGTCCCTCGCGACTCGGGCGCGCCAGGGGCCACCCAGACCAGGCGCACGGTGAATTAGCCACCGCCCGGGGGGTCCGACCAGGCGCACGGTGAATTTCCCACCGCCCAAGGCCCCAGTGCGCTCCTGGGCGCCCCGGGAACGCCCCTCGCGATTCGGGCGCGCGAGGGGGGCCCCAGACGGTGAATTGGCCACCCAGGAGCCCCCCGGGAGCTCCCGGGCTTCCCCAGGGCGCAGCGCTGGGCAGCGCTTGGGAGCGCCTGCGAGCGCTTGGGAGCGCCTGCGCCTGGGAGCGCCTGCGAACGCCTGGGAGCCCCCCAGGGGCCCACCAGGAGCCCGCCATGGCCCCCGCAGGGCGCGCGCCACGGTGAATTAGCTCCCGCCCGGGGCCCTCCAGGAGCCCTCCCAGGAGCTCCCCAGGAGCTCCCCAGGAGCACCCCAGGAGCCTCCCAGGGCCCCCCCAGGGCGCGCGCCACGGTGAATTAGCTCCCGCCCGAGGCCCTCCAGGAGCCCCCCCAGGAGCTCCCCAGGAGCCTCCCAGGAGCCCCCCAGGAGCCCCCCAGGGCCCCCCCCAGGGCGCGCGCCACGGTGAATTAGCTCCCGCCCGAGGCCCTCCAGGAGCCCTCCCAGGAGCTCACCAGGAGCTCCCCAGGAGCCTTCCCACCACGGTGACTTGGCAGCCGCCCAGGGCTCAGGGCG
The DNA here is from genome assembly GCA_963575745.1 of Prorocentrum cordatum. Lineage (NCBI taxonomy): Eukaryota > Dinophyceae > Prorocentrales > Prorocentraceae > Prorocentrum > Prorocentrum cordatum. Next base: position 1,835,138 of record CAUYUJ010016726.1, on the reverse strand, counting down.
CGCCTGGGCGCGCCAGCTGGATGTCGTAGTTCAAGAGGAGCGGCATCGGCGGAGCGAGCGGAGCGAGCGGAGCCGGCGCCACATGCGCACAATCAAACGCCCGCACGGCGTTTCACCCCAGACTCTATCCCCCGACGTAAAGCGTCAACCCTAAACCCAGGATTGCGCATATCTAGACACAAGAAGGTATCTGTATGCGTGTGATACAAACAAAGTATTGCATGTCGTACACATGAGACAGAACGCCAAACCGATTGGAATCGTGGAGCCCTAAGAGAAAGAGAAACTCGACTACCAAATGAACCCTAAACCCTAATAGAGAAAGCCGTGGGTGGTTCGCCGCCCTAACGGGCGCGGGGTGGGAATGTGAAAAGGGGAGCTGGCCCCGTAGCCGAAACATGATTCCGCTCAACATGATGTCACCACAACACGACTACCCCACCCCCACTCCATTTTATGGGTGGGGGTGGTCTTACACGATTGATGATCAGCAAGCGCTGACAGAGGACACCCTAAACCCTAAACCCTAAACCCTAAACCCTAAATTCCCAAGCACCTCGTTGTGCTTCTGCCCACCCCACCGCGCATCACCGTCGCCGTCTACGAGAGACAGGGCTTCTCTGAGATGCTTCAGCTGGTTGCCCGACTGGGTCGTCCTGGTAGCCTAGGGCTACCTAACCCCACGCTTGGGGATCTACGATGCAAAGATAAACCATGCATGATCTTCGAAGAGTACAACACCCTAAACCCGGCGACCTTTCGTCCTCTGATGGTGCTCTACATGTTTCCGACACGTAAAAACACGTGTGGAGCGCTCTATAGCGCTTCTGGGCGCACTTGTGCGCGCCTGGGAGCGCCTGGGAGCGTCTGGGAGCGCCTGGGAGCGCCTGGGAGCGCCTGGGAGCGCCTGGGAGCGTGCGGGCAGCGCCTGGGAGCGCCGGGGAGCGCCGGGGAGCGCCGTGGAGCGCCGGGGAGCGCCTGGGAGCGCCGGGGAGCGCCGGGGAGCGCCGGGGAGCGCCGGGGAGCGCATGGGAGCGCCGGGGGGCGCCGGGGAGCGCCGGGGAGCGCCGGGGAGCGCCGGGGAGCGCCGGAGAGCGCCGGGGAGCGCCGGGGAGCGCCTGGATGCGACTGGATGCGCCTGGGAGCGCGGGGGAGCGCCTGGGAGCGCCTGGGAGCGCCGGGGAACGCCGGGGCGCACCTGGGAGCGCCGGGGAGCGCCGGGGAGCGCCTGGGAGCGCCGGGGAGCGCCGGGGAGCGCCGGGGAGCGCCAGGGAGCGCCGGGTAGCGCCGGGGAGCGCCGGGAAGCGCTTGGGAGCGCCGGGGAGCGCCTGGGAGCGCCTGGGAGCGCCTGGGAGCGCCGGGGAGCGCCGGGGAACCCTGGGAGCGCCTGGGAGCGCCTGGGAGCGCCAGGGAGCGCTTGGGAGCGCTTGGAGCCATTTGGGAATTTAGGAGCCAGCGGCCCTAAACCCTAAAAGGCTTTAGTTCGGGAGGTCGCCGGCCATGCGGCCGGGGGTGGGAAGATGTTGCAACTCCTGCCCCCTTCGCCAAGCTTGCTCGGGTCGGCGAACCGCCCCCCCAATCAAGCTTGCCGAAGGGGGGGCAGCGTTGCCTGGACTGTCGGCCGCTGCGCTAAGAGAAGCCCTAAACCCTAAACCCTAAACCCTAAACCCTAAACCCTAAACTCGCCCAGGGCCGCTTGGCCCGTATCCACCCACCCATTTAGGCGGCAAGCGCCCTATCTGGCACCTCGCAGTCAGACTACCTCCCGGCCGAGCGTGAATACAGGCCAGCCCAGTTGAGTCTCGGTTGCCGTCAGGCAGGGCCCGCGAGGGCCTTATCTCATTATCAATGATGCGGCTTACGCGCAAGCGATTATCCTGTGCCCGCCTGGGCGATCGTCAAAGAGACTTATAACCCCAAAACTACAGCCCAATTCACCGTGCGCCTGCTCGGGGCCCTGCGGCGGCGCCAACATAAAAACGGTAAACGGTCACGAATCCCCACTAGCAATTTTTTTTTCGACCTCGTATCTTAAAGTTTTACAGGGTGGACCCCCCGATCGGCTGGCTGGCAAAAGACGTTTCCTGGCAAAGCGGGCCCCAGCGGGGAATCCTGGGCGGGCCCGACCAGGCGCACGGTGAATTGGCAGCCGCCCAGGCCCAGGGGACCCGCAGACCAGGCGCACGGTGCATTGGCCACCGCCCAAGGCCCCAGGGCGCTCCTGGACGCCCCAAGGACGTCTCCTGGCGATTCGGGCGCCCCAAGGGTCCTCCAGACCAGGCGCGCGGTGAATTTGCCACCGCCCGGGGGGTCCGACCAGGCGCACGGTGAATTTGCCACCGCCCAAGGCCCCAGGGCGCTCCTGGGCGCCCCGGGGACGTCCCTCGCGATTCGGGCGCGCCAGGGCCCCCCCCCAGACCAGGCGCACGGTGAATTAGCCACCGCCCGCGGGGTCCGACCAGGCGCACGGTGAATTTGCCACCGCCCAAGGCCCCAGGGCGCTCCTGGGCGCCCGGGGACGTCCCTCGCGCTTCGGGCGCGCCAGGGGGGCCCCAGACCAGGCGCCAGGGCGCTCCTGGGCGCCCCGGGGACGTCCCTCGCGATTCGGGCGCGCCAGGGGGCCCCCAGACTAGGCGCACGGTGAATGAGCCACCGCCCGGGGGGTCCGACCAGGCGCACGGTGAATTTGCCACCGCCCAAGGCCCCAGGGCGCTCCTGGGCGCCCCGGGGACGTCCCTCGCGATTCGGGCGCGCCAGGGCCCCCCCCCAGACCAGGCGCACGGTGAATTAGCCACCGCCCGGGGGGTCCGACCAGGCGCACGGTGAATTTGCCACCGCCCAAGGCCCCAGGGCGCTCCTGGGCGCCCCGGGGACGTCCCTCGCGATTCGAGCGCGCCAGGGGGGCCCCAGACCAGGCGCGGTGAATTAGCCACCGCCCGGGGGGTCCGACCAGGCGCACGGTGAATTTGCCACCGCCCAAGGCCCCAGGGCGCTCCTGGGCGCCCCGGGGACGTCCCTCGCGACTCGGGCGCGCCAGGGGGGCCCCAGACCAGGCGCCAGGGCGCTCCTGGGCGCCCCGGGGACGTCCCTCGCGACTCGGGCGAGCCAGGGGGCCCCCAGACCAGGCGCGCGGTGAATTAGCCACCGCCCGGGGGGTCCGACCAGGCGCACGGTGAATTTGCCACCGCCCAAGGCCGCTTGGCCCGTATCCACCCACCCATTTAGGGCTGCAAGCGCCCTAAACCCCACTTGGGGCACCCTCGCCGTCAGAATAACGCTCCCTGCCGAACGTGATGGCAGGCCCTGTCCAGGTTGAGTCTCGGTTGCCGTCAGGCATGGCCCGCGAGGGCCTTATCTCATTATCAATGATGCGGCTTACGCGCAAGCGATTATCCTGCGCCCGCCTGGGCGATCGTCAAAGAGACTTATAACCCTAAAACTACAACCTAATTCACCGTGGCGTGCGCCCTGCCCCCCTGGAGCGTCAACGTAAAATCGCTAAAAGACACGGATTGCCACTGGCAATTTTTTTTCTACCTCGAATCCTAGAGTTTTCCAAACTTGACCCCCCTGGTCGGCTCGCTGGCAAAAGACATTTCCTCACGATTCGGGCCCTCCCAAGGTTTTCCCAGGGCGCCCCAGGCGCACGCCACGGTGAATTAGCGTGCCGCCCAAGGCCCAGGGCGCTCCTGGGCGCGCCAGGGACGCTCCGTGGCGATTCCAAGGCTCCGAGGGCCTTCCCAGGGCCTTCCCAGGGCCCTCCCAGGGCATCCCAGGCGCACGCCACGGTGAATTAGCAGCCGCCCGGGGCCTTCCCGTGCCCTCCCAGGGCTTTCCCGGGGCCCTCCCAGGGCTTCCCCAGGGCACCCCAGGCGCACGCCACGGTGAATTAGCAGCCGCCCAGGGCCTAGGGCGCTCCTGGGCGCGCCAGGAGCGCTCTGTGGCGATTCCAGACCCCAGGGCTCTCCCAGTGCCCTCCCAGGGCCATCCCAGGCGCACGCCACGGTGAATTAGCAGCCGCCCAGGGCCCTCCCGGGGCCCTCCCAAGGCCTTCCCGGGACCCTCCAAGGGCTTCCCCAGGGCACCCCAAGCGCACGCCACGGTGAATTAGCAGCCGCCCAGGGCCCAGGGCGCTCCTGGGCGCGCCAGGAGCGGCTTCCCAGGGCATCCCCAAGCGCACGCAACGGTGAATTAGCAGCCGCCCAGGGCCCAGGGCGCTCCTGGGCGCGCCAGGAGCGCTCTGTGGCGATTCCAGAGCTCCCAGGGCCCTCACAGGGCGCCCCCAGGGCATCCCAGGCGCACGCCACGGTGAATTAGCAGCCGCCCGGGGCCCTCCCGGGGCCCTCCCAGGGCTTCCCCAGGGCACCCCAGGCGCACGCCACGGTGAATTAGCAGCCGCCCAGGGCCCAGGGCGCTCCTGGGCGCGCCAGGAGCGCTCTGTGGCGATTCCAGAGCTCCCAGGGTCCTCCCAGGGCCCTCCCAGGGCATCCCAAGCGCACGCCACGGTGAATTAGCAGCCTCCCGGGGCCCTCCCGGGGCGCTCCCAGGGCCCTTCCGGAGCCTTCCCAAGGCTTCCCCAGGGCACTCCAGGCGCACGCCACGGTGAATTAGCAGCCGCCCAGGGCCCAGGGCGCTCTTGACCGCGCCAGGGGCGCTCTGTGGCGATTCCAGAGCTCCCAGGGCCCTCCCAGGGCCCTCCCAGGGCATCCCAGGCGCACGCCACGGTGAATTAGCAGCCGCCCGGGGCCTTCCCGGGGCCCTCCCAAGGCTCTGTTGCGATTCCAAAGCTCCCAGGGCCCTCCCAGAAGCGTTCCCAAGCGCACGCCACGGTGAATTAGCAGCCGCCCAGGGCCCTCCCGGGGCTCTCCCAGGGCCCTCCTGGGGCCCTCCCAAGGCTTCCCCAGGGCACCGCAGGCGCACGCCACGGTGAATTAGCAGCCGCCCAGGGCCTAGGGCGCACTTGAACCCTCCCCAGGGCCCTCCCAGCGCCCTCCCAGGGCCCCCCCAGGGCACCCCAGGCGCACATCGCGGTAAATGGCAGCCGTCCAGGGCCCAGGGCGCACCTGAACCCTCCCCAGGGCACTCCCAGGCCCTCCGAGGGCCCACCCCGCGCCCTCCAGGGCTCTTCCAAGGCCTTCCAAAGCATTTCTTCCCTGTGAATCAGCTGCCGCCCAGTGCCCAGGGCGCTCCTGGCGCGCCAGCTGGATTTCGTAGTTCCAGAGGAGCGGCATCGGCGGAGCGAGCGAAGCGAGCGGAGCCGGCGCCACAAGCGCACAATCAAACGCCCGCGCGGCGTTTCACCCCAAACCCTTTCCCCCGACGTAAAGCGTCAACCCTAAACCCAGGATTGCGCATATCTTAAGACTCAAGAGGTATCTGTGTACGTGCGATTCACAAAGCATTGTATGTCGTACACATGAGAAAGATCGCCTAACCGACTGGAGTCGTGGAGCCCTAAGGGAAAGAGAACCTCGACTACCGAATGAACCCTAAACCCTAATAGAGAAAGCCGTGGGTGGTTCGCCGCCCTAACGGGCGCGGGGTGGGAATGTGGAAGGGGGAGCTGGCCCCATAGCCGAAACATGATTCCGCTCAACATGACATCACTTCAACACGATTACCCCACCCCCACTCAATTTTATGGGTGGGGGTGGTCTTACACGATTGATGATCAGCAAGCGCTGACAGAGGACAGGCGCTATCTTTGAAGGCGCCGACGGTGGCGTCCTTCAGGGATGGCGGAATTTACATCTTGTTTTGTGATTTTTTTATTCTTCCTTTTTATACGCTTCACGGCGCCCGAGGCACGCCTGGCGTGGGGTTGCGGCCGCAGCGAACGCAAAAACTACAGCGAAGGCGCCGACTGTGGCGTCCTTCAAAGATAGCTCGGAGATAGCGCTCACGAGTGCCCGAGGCACGCCTGGCGTGGGCCGCGGCCGCAGCGGGCGCAGAGGCTACAGCGAAAGCGCCGACTGTGGCGTCCTTCAAAGATAGCTCGGAGATAGCGCTCACGAGCGCCCGAGGCACGCCTGGCGTGGGTTGCGGCCGCAGCGGCCGCAAAGGCTACAGCGAAGGCGCCGACTGTGGCGTCCTTCAAAGATAGCTCGGAGATAGCGATCACGAGCGCCCGAGGCACGCCTGGCGTGGGCGGCGGCCGCAGCGGGCGCAAAGGCTACAGCGAAGGCGCCGACGGTGGCGTCCTTCAAAGATAGCTCGGAGATAGCGCTCACGAGCGCCCGAGGCACGCCCGGCGTGGGCCGCGGCCGCAGCGGGCGCAAAGGCTACAGCGAAGGCGCCGACTGTGGCGTCCTTCAAAGATAGCCCGGAGATAGCGCTCACGAGCGCCCGAGCCACGCCCGGCGTGGGCGGCGGCCGCAGCGGGCGCAAAAGCTACAGCGAAGGCGCCGACTGTGGCGTCCTTCAAAGATAGCTCGGAGATAGCGCTCACGAGCGCCCGAGGCGCGCCTGGCGTGGGCGGCGGCCGCAGCGGCCGCAAAGGCTACAGCGAAGGCGCCGACTGTGGCGTCCTTCAAAGATAGCTCGGAGATAGCGCTCACGAGCGCCCGAGGCACGCCTGGCGTGGGCGGCGGCCGCAGCGGGCGCAAAGGCTACAGCGAAGTCGCCGACTGTGGCGTCCTTCAAAAATAGCTCGGAGATAGCGCTCACGAGCGCCCGAGGCACTCCCGGCGTGGGCCGCGGCCGCAGCGGGCGCAGAGGCTACACCGAAGGCGCCGACTGTGGCGTCCTTCAAAGATAGCTCGGAGATAGCGCTCACGAGCGCCCGAGGCACGCCTGGCGTGGGCCGCGGCAGCAGCGGGCGCAAAGACTACAGCGAAGGCGCCGACTGTGGCGTCCTTCAAAGATAGCTCGGAGATAGCGCTCACGAGCGCCCGAGGCACGCCCGGCATGGGCGGCGGCCGCAGCGAGCGCAAAGGCTACAGCGAGGGCGCCGACTGTGGCGTCCTTCAAAGATAGCTCGGAGATAGCGCTCACGAGCGCCCGAGGCACGCCTGGCGTGGGCGGCGGCCGCAGCGGCCGCAAAGGCTACAGCGAAGGCGAAACCCAAAGCCGCGGGCGAATGCAACTGCCGCGCGCGTCGCCGTCAGCGAGGAGCCCGACGGCGCAGCCACTCGCTTGAGGCGCAGGGGAACCCATAGTATTGTCACGCCAGCGCCTTCGCAGTGCTGCTTTCCAACGCCGAAGGCAAATGCCGGACCCTTGTGGAACTGCTGCGCCAGCGGACGCCCACCGGCGAAGCTCCACGCCGAAGGTGCAGACGGCTGCCTCATCGACGAGGCGAGCTGACGCGCGAGCGCCATGCACCCTGCGCGCGTGCCCGCATGGGCGCGCATTGCCACGGCCGCGACAGCACGCGCGCTTCCCAGCATTCGCACCCCAGTGTCACAACCCAGTGCCGAAGGCAAAACGGCAACGCACGGACATGCTGCGCCAGGGGCAGCCCTGCGCGCGTGCTCACGTGGATGCGCAATGCCACGGCCGCGTCGGCGATCGCCTGCGCGCGCCAACACGAAAGCCCTCCGTGATAGGGGGGTTGGGGGGAGAAACCCTAAACCCTAAAGGGCTTTACTGTGGGTGGTCTGGGGCGGGAGTGCAAGTTCATAGCGCGCGCGGCTTGGGCAGCGATCCCCCCCAACACGCTTGATGTGGGGGGGATCGCAGCCAGCGCGCGCATGCGCCCCTGCAGGCCCTAAACCCTAAACCCTAAACCCTAAACCCTAAACCCTAAACCCTAAACCCTAAACCCTAAACTGCAAGCCACGGGCGGTGCATCGTCAGAAGCCCGTGGCGTCTGGCCGAGCGCTCAGCGAGCCTGCCCATACGGCGTTCGCCGCACCGACGAAGCGGCGATAGCCGCTGAGGAGGAATTCGCACGCCGCGCGGTGCATGACCGTGGTGTTCTCCCAAGAAAAGGAACCCCTAACCCTCAGCCCTAGCAAGCGGCCCCCCTACGATCCGCTACATCCCCTGGGGCTCCAAACCTATGAAAATACAGCATGCGGTGCTCTCTGGGTGCTCAAAACGTATGAAATTACCGCATGCGGCGCTCCAAGCGCTTCCAAACGCTCCAGGCGCTCCCAAGGACTCTCCAAGCGCTTCCGGCACGCTCCCAGGCGCTCCCAGGCGCTCCCAGGCGCTCCCAGGCGCTCCCAAGCGCTCCCAAGCGCTCCCAAGCGCTTCCAAGCTTTCCCAAGCGCTCCCGGCACGCTCCCAAGCGCTCCACGGCGCTCCAGGCGCTCCCGGCACGCTCCCCGGCGCTCTCGGCACGCTCCCACGCGCTCCCAAGCGCTCCCAGGCGCTCCCAAGCGTTCCCAAGCGCTCTCAGCGCTCCTGGGCGCTCCCGGCACGCACCCAGGCGCGTTCCCAGGCGCGCGCTGGCTGCGCTCCTAGACGCTCCCAGGCGCTCCCAAGCGCTCCCGGCACGCCCCAGGCGCTCCCAGGCGCTCGCAGGCGCTCCCAAGCGCTCCCGGCACGCTCCTGGCGCGCTCCCAGGCGCTCGCAGGCGCTCCCCAGCGCTCCCAGCGCTGCCACAACTCCGAAGCGCTCCTAAGCGCTCCCCTGCGCTCCCAGGTGCTCCCAAGCGCCCAAGCATTCCCACGCGCTTTTCAGCGCCCACAAGCGCTCCAAGGCGCCACGCGGCGCTCCCATGCGCTCCCGCGCGCTCCCAAGCGTGCCCAGGCGGTTCCAGGCAGTCCCAGGGCTCCTAGGGGAAGCTCCAGGTGCTTTCCCAGCGCTGCCAGAGGGCCCCCCCAAGGCATTCCACGGGCTCTGCCATGGAGGTGCTGCCGCAGCCATGCGCGCGCATCGTAGCGAGGGGGTGCCAGACCCACCCCCTCGCGCTCCCCCTCCAGCCGTCCGAAGCTCGCGCCGAAGGCGGCTGCGTCGATGATTGCAATCGCTTCAGCGGGGGGGGCGACCCCAAAAGCGAAACCCAAAGCCGCGGGCGAATGCAACTGCCGTGCGCGTCGCCGTCAGCGAGGAGCCCGAGGGCGCAAGCACTCGCTTGAAGCGCAGGGGAACCCATAGCATTGTCACGCCAGCGCCCTTGCAGTGCTGCTTTCCAATGCCGACGGCAAATGCCAGACCCCGGTGGATCTGCTGCGCCAGCGGCAGCCCAACGGCGAAGCTCCACGCCGAAGGCGCAAACGGCTGCCTCATCGACGAGGCGAGCTGGCGCGCCAGCGCCATGCACCCTGCGCGCGTGCTCGCATCGGCGCGCATTGCTACGGCCGCGGCCGCGCGCGCGCTTCCCAGCATTCGCAGCCCAGTGTCACAACCCAGTGCCGAAGGCAAAGGCGGCAACGCATGGACATGCTGCGCCAGCGGCAGCCCAACGGCGAAGCTAATCACCGCCATCGCCAACGGCTGCCTCTTCGACGGGGCGACGAGCCGAAGCGCCGCCTACGCCACGCGCCCTGCGCGCGTGCTCACGTGGATGCGCAGTGCCACGGCCGCGTTGGCGATCGCCTGCGCGCGCCACTTCGACAGCCCCCCGTGATAGGGGGTTGGGGGGAGAAACCCTAAACCCTAAAAGGCTTCACTCTGGGTGGTCTGGGGCGGGAGTGCGACTAACCGTGGCGCGCGCGGCTTGGGCAGCGATCCCCCCAACAACCTTGATGGGGGGGGATCGCAGCCAGCGCGCGCTTGCGCCAATGCAGGCCCTAAACCCTAAACCCTAAACCCTAAACCCTAAACCCTAAACCCTAAACCCTAAACCCTAAATTCCCAAGCACCTCGTTGTGCATCTGCCCACCCACCGCGCATCACCGTCGCCGTCTACGAGAGACAGGGCTTCTCTGAGATGCTTCAGCTGGTTGCCCGACTGGGTCGTCCTGGTAGCCTAGGGCTACCTAACCCCACGCTTGGGGATCTACGATGCAAAGATAAACCATGCTTGATCCTCGAAGAATACAACACCCTAAACCCGGAGACTTTTCGTCCTCGGGTTCCGCTCTACATGTCTCCGACACGTAAAAACACGTGTGGGGCGCTCTAAGCGCTTCTGGGCGCACTTGGGAGCGCCTGGGAGCGCCTGGGAGCGTTTGGGAGCGCTTGGGGGCGCCTGGGAGCGCCTGGGAGCGCCGGGGAGCGCCTGGGAGCGCTTGAAAGCGCCTGGGAGCGCCGGGGAGCGCCTGGGAGCGCCTGGGAACGCCGGGAACGCCTGGGAGCGCCTGGGAGCGCGGGAAGCGCCGGGGAGCGCCAGGGAGCGCCTGGGCGGCCTGGGGATGCCTGGGAGCTCCGGGGAGCGCCTGGGAGCGGGAGCGCTTGGGGGCGCCGAGGAGCGCCGGGGAGCGCCTGGGAGCGCCTGGGAGCGCCTGAGAGCGCCTGGGAGCGCCTGGGAGCGCCTGGAAGCGCTTTGGGGCGCCTGCGAGCGCCTGGGAGCGCCTGGGAGCGCCAGGGAGCGCCTGTGAGCGCTTGGAGCCATTTGGGAATTTAGGGGCCAACGGCCCTAAACCCTAAAAGGCTTTAGTTCGGGAGGTCGCCGGCCATGCGGCCGGGGGTGGGAAGATGTTGCAACTCCTGCTCCCTTCGCCAAGCTTGCTCGGGTCGGCTAACCGCCCCCCAATCAAGCTTGCCGAAGGGGGGGCAGCATTGCCTGGACTGTCGGCCGCTGCGCTAAGAGAAGCCCTAAACCCTAAACCCTACACCCTAAACCCTAAATTCCCAAGCACCTCGTTGTGCTTCTGCCCACCCCACCGCGCATCACCGTCGCCGTCTACGAGAGACAGGGCATCTCTGAGATGCTTGAGCATGTAGCTCGAGTGGTTCGCCTTGGCAGCTTTTGCTGCTGCCCTCCCCCTCTTTTGGGGATTCGCGCTTCAATGATAAACCTCCCTTGATCCTCAACGAATATAACACCCTAAACCCAAAGACCTTTTCCTCGAAGCGCCCGGGGGCGCCTGGGAGCGCCTGGGAGCGCCTGGGAACGCGCCGGGAGCGCCTGGGAGCGCCTGGGAGCGCCTTAGAGCGCCTGGGAGCGCATGGGAGCGCCTGGGAGCGCCTGGGAGCGCCTGGGAGCGCCTGGGAGCGCCTGGGAGCGTCTGGGAGCGCCTGAGAGCGCTTGGGAGCGCCTGGGAGCGTGCCGGGAGCGCCTGGGAGCGCTTGGGAGCGCCAAGGAGCGCTTGGATGCGTCTGGGAGCGCCCGGGAGCGCTTGGGAACGCGCCGGGAGCGCCTGGGGAGCCTGGGGGCGCCTGGGAGCGCCTGGGAGCGCCTTGGGATGGCCAGGGAGCGCTTCGGAACGCGCCGGGAGCGCCTGGCAGCGCCGGGGAGTGCATGGGAGCGCTTGACTGAGAGCGCCTGGTAGCGCTTGGGAGCGCCTGGGAGCGCCAGGGAGCGCCTGGGAGCGCTTGGAACGCATTTGGGAATTTAGGGGCCAACGGCCCTAAACCCTAAAAGGCTTTAGTTTGGGAGGTTGCCGGCCATGCGGCGGGTGGGAAGATGTTGCAGCTCCTGCCCCCTTCGCCAAGCTTGCTCGGGTCGGCTAACCGCCCCCCCAATCAAGCTTGCCGAAGGGGGGGCAGCATTGCCTGGACTGTCGCCCGCTGCGCGCCCGAGAAGCCCTAAACCCTAAACCCTAAACCCTAAACCCTAAACCCTAAACCCTAAACCCTAAACCCTAAACCCTAAACCCTAAACCCTAAACCCTAAACCCTAAACCCTAAACCCTAAACCCTAAACCCCTAAACCCTAAACCCTAAACCCTAAACCCTAAACCCTAAACCCTAAACTGCAAGCCACGGGCGGTGCATCGTCAGAAGCCCGTGGCGCCTGGCCGAGCGATCAGCGAGTCCGCCCATGCGCGCACGCCGCACCGACGAAGCGCGTAGCGCTGAGGAGGATGCGCTCCCACGCGGGGATGCCTCGTGAGTTCTGAGAGATGAATAGAACCCTTAACCCTAGGCGCAGCCAAAGGCTTCGCTGCGCGCGCCTACATCCCCTGGGGCTCCAAACCTATGAAAATACAGCATGCGGCGCTCTTTCGGCCGTCCGTGGGGCCGCAAACCATATGAAAATACAGCATGCGGCGTCCTTTCGGCTGGCGCACGTCCCAAGCGCTCCCAAGCGCTCCCAGGCGCTCCCAAGCGCTGCCAGGCGCTGCCAAGCGCTCCCAGGCGCTCCCAAGCGCTCCGAAGCGTTCCCAGGCGCTCCCAGGCGCTCCCAAGCGCTCCCAGGCGCTCCCCAGCGCTCCCAAGCGTTCCCCGGCGCTCCCAAGCGCTCCCAAGCGTTCCCCGGCGCTCCCAAGCGCTCCCCGGCGCTTTCGGCACGCTCCCAAGCGCTCCCACGCACTCCCAGGCGCATGGCGCTCCCAGGCGCTCTCAGGCGCTCCCGGCACGCTCCCTGGCGCTCCCAAGCGCTTGCAGGTACTCCCAAACGCTCCCTGCACGCTCCCAGGCGCTCCCAGCCTGCTCAGGCGCTCCCTGCGCGCTCCGAAGCGCTCCCTGGCGCCTCCGAGCGCTCCGGGGTGCTCCGAAGCACTCCCAGGCGCTCCGGCGCGCTCCCAGGCGCTCCCAGCACGCTCCCAAGCGCTCCCAGGCGCTCCCAGGCGCTCCCAAGCGTTCCCAAGCGCTCCCCAGCGCTCCCGAGCGTTCCCAGGTGCTCCCAAGCGCTCCCCGGCGCTTTCGGCACGCTCCCAAGCGCTCCCAAGCGCTCCCAGGCGCATGGCGCTCCCAGGCGCTCTCAGGCGCTCCCGGCACGCTCCCAAGCGCTGCCAGGCGCTCCCTGGCGCTCCCAAGCGCTCCCAGGTATTCCCAAGCGCTCCCTGCACGCTCCCAGGCGCTCCCAGCCTGCTCAGGCGCTCCCTGCTCGCTCCCAAGCGCTCCCTGGCGCCTCCGAGCGCTCCGGAGCGCTCCGAAGCACTCCCAGGCGCTCCGGCGCGCTCCAAGGCGCTCCCGGTACGCTTCCAGCACGCTCCCAAGCGCTCCCAGGCGTTCCCATGCGCTCCCAAGCTCCCACAGGTGGTCCCAAGCGCTCCCCGGCGTTCCCAAGCGCGTTTAAGCAATTCAAGCAGTCCCATGGCGCTCCCAAGCGTTTTCATGCATTCGCAAGCACTCGGCAGCGCTCCCTGGCGGCGCTTCCCGGCGCTCCCCCGCAATGCAGGTGCTGCCGCAGCAATGCGCGCGCATCGTAGCGAGGGGGTGCCAGACCCACCCCCTCGCGCTCCCTCTCCAGCCGTCCGAAGCTCGCGCCGAAGGCGGCTCGTCGACAATGCAGTCGCTTCAGCGGGGGCGAAGCCAACGGTCCTGCCCAGTGGGCAACCCACGGCCCGCACTCGCGGTGCACTCTGCGTGTCCTGTCACGCTCCCAGACGCTCCCACGTGCTTCCATCCTGGGGAGACCTCGAGGCGCTCTCTCAGCGCTCCCAGAGAGCTCTCCCAAGGCATTCCAAGGGGTCCGCCATGGAGGTGCTGCAGCAGCCATGCGCGCGCATCGTAGCGAGGGGGTGCCAGACCCACCCGCTCGCGCTTCCTCTCCAGCCATGTGACATTCGCGCCGAAGGCGGCTGCGTCGACAATGCAATCGCCTCAGCGGGGGCGACGCCAACGGTCAAGCCCAACGGGCAATTCACGGCTCGCGCTCGCGGTGCACTCTGCGAGTCCTCTCGCGCCCCCAGGCGCTCCCACGTGCTTCCATCCTTGGGGAGATCGAGGCGCTCCCCCAGCGCTCCCAGAGAGCTCGCCCAAGGCATTCCAGGGGGTCTGCCATGGGCGTGCTGCCGCAGCCATGCGCGCGCATCGTAGCGAGGGGGTGCCAGACCCACCCCCTCGCGCTCCTCCTCCCGCCTTCCGAAGCTCGCGTCGACAGCGTCAGCGTCGATGACTGCAATCGCTTCAGCGGGGGCGACCTCAAAGCAAAACCCAAAGCCGCGGGCGAATGCAACTGCCGTGCGCGTCGCCGTCAGCGAGGAGCCCGAAGGCGCGGCTACTTGCTCGAGGCCCACGGGGGCCCATGGGATTGCCGCGCCAGCGCCCTCGCAGTGCTGCTTTCCAACGCCGAAGGCAAATGCGGACCCATGTGGATGTGCTGCGCCAGCGGCAGCCGACTACGACGGCGGCTGCAAGGGCAGCCAGGCCAACGGCAAAAGCCAATGCAGGAGGCCTACTGGAACCAGGGGCAATGCTGCGTCTGCGACAGGCCAACGCCGTAATTCAAAACCTCATGCGGCGACGCCTGGCCTTGAGGCCTCTCCTGTGCCTTCTGGTTGCAATGAACACCCGCAGGAGAAGAAGCCGTTCTTCGGCAAAGCCATGCGCCAACTGGGAGCCAGCCGTCCGAAGCTCGCGCCGAAGGCGGCTCGTCGACAATGCAATCGCTTCAGCGGGGGCGAAGCCAACGGTCCTGCCCAATGGACAACCCACGGCCCGCACTCGCGGTGCACTCTGCGTGTCCTGTCACGCTCCCAGACGCTCCCACGTGCTTCCATCCTGGGGAGACCTCGAGGCGCTCTCTCAGCGCTCCAGAGAGCTCTCCCAAGGCATTCCAAGAGGTCCACCATGGAGGTGCTGCAGCAGCCATGCACGCGCATCGTAGCGAGGGGGTGCCAGACCCACCCGCTCGCGCTTCCTCTCCAGCCATGCGACATTCGCGCCGAAGGCGGCTGCGTCGACAATGCAATCGCCTCAGCGGGGGCGACGCCAACGGTCAAGCCCAACGGGCAATTCACGGCTCGCGCTCGCGGTGCACTCTGCGTGCTCCTCGCGCTCCCAGACGCTCCCACGTGCTTCCATCCTTGGGAAAGGTCGAGGCACTCCCCCAGCGCTCCCAGAGAGCTCACCCAAGGTATTCCAGGGGGTCTGCCATGGACGTGCTGCCGCAGCCATGCGCGCGCATCGTAGCGAGGGGGTGCCAGACCCACCCCCTCGCGCTCCCCCCCCGCCTTCCGAAGCTCGCGTCGACAGCGTCTGCGTCGATGCTTGCAATCGCTTCAGCGGGGGCGACCTCAAAGCAAAACCCAAAGCCGCGGGCGAATGCAACTGCCGTGCGCGTCGGCGTCAGCGAGGAGCCCGACGGCGCGGCTACTCGCTCGAGGCCCACGGGGGCCCATGGGATTGCCGCGCCAGCGCCCTCGCAGAGCTGCTTTCCAACGCCGAAGGCAAATTCGGACCCCTGTGGATGTGCTGCGCCAGCGGCAGCCGTCTACGACGGCGGCTGCAAGGGCAGCCAGGCCAACGGCAAAAGCCAATGCAGGAGGCCTACTGGAACCAGGGGCAATGCTGCGTCTGCGACAGGCCAACGCCGTAATTCAAAACCTCATGCGGCGACGCCTGGCCTTGAGGCGTCTCCTGCGCCTTCTGATTGCAATGAACACCCGCAGGAGAAGAAGCCGTTCTTCGGCAAAGCCATGCGCCAACTGGGAGCCAGCCGAATGCAGCTAAACCCACGGCAAAGATTGTTGGCCATGCGACGACGCTGGCTCTTGCGCCCGCGCAAAGCGCTTTGCGCGCGCACCAAGAACGCAATGCCAAGACCGCGTCGTCGTGCTCCCCGCGGAATATTTGCATTCGCACACAACACGAAAGCCCCCCTTGATAGGGGGGTTGGGGGGAGAAGCCCTAAACCCTAAAGGGCTTTACTGTGGGTGGTCTGGGGCGGGAGTGCAAGTTCATAGCGCGCGCGGCTTGGGCAGCGATCCCCCCCAACAACCT
>CAUYUJ010016726.1:1796975-1814475 GCA_963575745.1 Prorocentrum cordatum | reverse complement strand
CCAGTGGGTGTGCCCGCATGCGTCCTGCACACCCATTTCGGCACACCCCTCACACGTTTCGTGGCCCCATAGGGAGCTCCACCGAAGGTCACAGTGGGTGTGCCCGCATGCGTCCCGCACACCCAATGTCGGCACACACCCCTCACACGTTTCGTGGCCCCATAGGGAGCTCCACCGAAGATCCCAGTGGGTGTGCCCGCATGCGTCCCGCACACTCATTTTGGCACAGCCTTCACACGTTTCGTGGCCCCATAGGGAGCTCCACCGAAGGTCCCAGTGGGTGTGCCCGCGTGCGTCCCGCACACCCATTTCGGCACACCCCTCACACGTTTCGTGGCACCATAGGGAACTCCACCGAAGGTCCCAGTGGGTGTGCCCGCGTGCGTCCCGCACACCCATTTCGGCCCACCCCTCACACGTTTCGTGGCCCCATCAGGAGCTCCACCGAAGGTCCCACTGGGTGTGCCCGCATGCGTCCTGCACGCCCATTTCGGTGCACCCTTCACACGCTTCGTGGCCCCATGGGGAGCTCCACCGAGGGTCCCAGTGGGTGTGCCCGCATGCGTCCCGCACGCCCATTTCGGCCAACCCCTCACACGTTTCGTGGCACCATAGGGAGCTCCACCGAAGGTCCCAGTGGGTGTGCCCGCGTGCGTCCCGCACACCCATTTCGGCACACCCCTCACACGCTTCGTGGCCCCATAGGGAGCTCCACCGAAGGTCTCAGTGGGTGCGCCCGCATGCGTCCCGCACACCCATTTCGGCCCACCCCTCACACGCTTCGTGGCCCCACAGGGAGCTCCACCGAAGGTCTGAGTGGGTGTGTGCGCATGCGTCCCGAAAATCCATTTCTGCCCACCCTTCACACGTTTCGTGGCCCCATAGGGAGCTCCACCGAAGGTTTCAGTGGGTGCGCCCGCATGCGTCCCGCACACCAATTTCGGCACACCCCTCACACGCTTCGTGGCCCCATAGGGAGCTCCACCGAAGGTCCCAGTGGCACAGTCCGCATGCGCCCCCGCCATTCATTTCGGCCCACCCCTCATACGTTTCGTGGCGTCATATGGGGGTCCGCCGAAGGTTCCAATGGAACAGTCCGCATGCGTCCCCGCCACTCATGTCGGCACACCCCTCGCACGTTTCGTGGCCCCATAAGAGCTCCGCCGAAGGTCCCAGTGGCACAGTCCGCAAGCGTCTCCGCCATGCGGCCCACCCCTCACACGTTTCGTGGCCCCATAGGAGCTCCGCCGAAGGTCCCGGTGGCACAGTCCGCGTGCGTCCCCGCCATTCATTTCAGCACACCCTTCACACGTTTCGTGGCCCCATAGGAGCTCCGCCGAAGGTTCCCGTGGCACAGTCCGCATGCGCCCCCGCCATTCATTTCAGCACACGCCCCACACGTTTCGTGGCCCCATAGGAGCTCCGCCGAAGGCCCCAGTGGCACAGTCCGCATGCGTCACCGCCACTCATTTCGGCACACCCCTCACACGTTTCGTGGCCCCATGGGGAACTCCACCGAAGGTCCCCGTGGCGCAGTCTGCATGCGTCTCCCTTGCCCAGCACAGCGTTACGTGGCCCACGTGGAGCCCCACCGCAGGTCCCAGCCAGCCAGTTAGGTCTCTTTGCTCCGCGCAGCGGGCGACCCGCGCGCGTCGCTGGGACCCCTCCGGGGCGACCTGCGCGCGTCGCGGGGGCTCCGTGCTGCGTTCTGCCCAGCGTTCGCTCGCCCGTCGTCGCTCTGCCCAGCGGCAAGAGCCTTGCCCGCTATCGGCCAGCCAACTAGCTCTCTTTGCTCCGCGCAGTGGACGACCCGCGCGCGTCGCTGGGACCCCTCCGGGGCGACCTGCGCGCGTCGCGGGGACTCCGCGCTGCGCTGCGCCCGCAGCCTTAGACTTTTGAGTGCGCGGGCAAAGAGGGAGTTAAGGAAGGGGAGGAAGCGGGCGCGATCCTCGCGGGGGGGCGCGCCGGCATTGGCGTCGCGGCGCGCGGGCGACGCCGTCGGGGAGCCCCGGGGAAGCTCCTTGCGGCGGCCGCGCCCAGCGTCGCGAGTACTCAGAGGCAGTCATGGTCAAAATACTGACATTCATATACACTTGCACCACGCTTTGCCATATTCGCATTCATGCACGTAGACTCGCTCGCACGCAGATTCATTCACAGTCAGACGCACGCGCGCAGATTCACCCGCGCTCAGTCTCCCTACGTACTCAGATCAATCGTTTTCGTTCGCGTTGTGTACCACGCCACTCATGTCGGCACGCCCCTAGCACGGTTCGTTGCCTCATAGGGATCGCCACCGAAAAAATGAATCACTATTGCGGTGCTCACACCGGCATGCATGGGTCCCATCGTCAGGCTGTTCTTAAAGGTTTTGAAAGCTCAAGTGCTCCCCGCGGCCTCCCCTCCAGCACCTCCTTCTTTCATTTCCTCCTCCTTGCTGCAAAGCAAGAAACCAAACAATACACAGTGTTTGGCGCCGTCGGTGCAAGGACACGCTGTGTATTTTTCCCAACAATCCTGTCGTGTGGGGTCCTCGTCTTGAAGAGACGTCGCCCCGCTTTCTCCTCTCCTCTCCTCTCCTCTCCTCCTCCCCCTCCTCCCTCCTCCATTTCGGCACACCCCTCGCACGTTTCGTGGCCCCATAGGGAGCTCCGCCGAAGGCGCCAGTGCAGCCGCCCGCATGCGTTACGCACACCCAATTCGGCACGCCCCTCACACGTTTCGTGGCCCCATAGGAGCTCCGCCCGCCGAAGGCCCCAGTGCTGCCGCCCGCATGCGTCACGCGCGCACATGTCGGCCCACCCCTCGCACGTGTCGTGGCCCCATAGGGAGCTCAGCCGAAGGCCCCGGTGCTGCCGCCCGCATGCGTCACGCACACCCAATTCGGCACACCCCTCACACGTTTCGTGGCCCCATAGGGAGCTCCGCCGAAGGCCCCAATGCTGCCGACCGCATGCGTCACCCACACCCAATTCGGCACACCCCTCACACGTTTCGTGGCCGCATAGGGAGCTCCGCCGAAGGCCCCAGTGCTGCAATGCGTCACGCACACCCAATTCGGCACACCCCTCACACGTTTCGTGGCCCATAGGAGCTCCGCCGAAGGCCCCAATGCTGCCGCCCGCATGCGTCACGCACACCCAATTCGGCACACCCTCACACGTTTCGTGGCCCCATAGGGAACTCCGCCGAAGGCCCCAGTGCTGCCGCCCGCATGCGTCACGCACATCCAATTCGGCATGCCCCTCACACGTTTCGTGGCCCCATAGGGAGCTCCGCCGAAGGCCCCAGTGCAGCCGCCCGCATGCGTCACGCACACCCAATTCGGCACACCCCTCACACGTTTCGTGGCCCCATAGGGAGCTCCACCGAAGGCCCCAGTGCTGCCGCCCGCATGCGTCACGCACACACTATTCGGCACACTCCTCACACGTTTAGTGGCCCCAAAGGGAGGAGCTCCACCGAAGGTCTCAGTGGGTGTGCCAGCATGCGTCCCGCACATTCAATTCGGCACGCCCCTCGCACGTTTCGTGGTCCCATAGGGAGCTCTACCGAAGACCCCAGTGCTGCCGCCCGCATGCGTCCCGCACATCCATTTCGGCACACCCCTCGCGCGTTTCGTGGCCCCATAGGGAGCTCCGCCGAAGGTCCCAGTGGGTGTGCCAGCATGCGTCCCGCACACCGATTTCGGCATAGTCATCGCACGCTTCGTGGCCCCATAGGGAGCTCCACCGAAGGTCCCAGTGGGTGTGCTCGCATGCGTCCCGCGCACCGATTTCGGCACACCCCTCGCACGTTTCGTGACCCGTCACACGTTTCGTGGCCCCATAGGGAGCTCCACCGAAGGCCCCAGTGGGTGTGCCCGCATGCGTCCCGCATACCCAATTCGGCACACCCCTCGGACGTTTCGTGGTCACATAGGGAGCTCCACCGAAGGTCCCAGTGGGTGTGCCCGCGTGCGTCCCGCACACCCATTTCGGCACACCCATCGCACGCTTCGTGGCCCCATAGGGAGGTCCACCGAATGTCCCAGTGGGTGTGCCCGCATGCGTCCCGCACACACATTTCGGCACGCCCCTCGCGCGCTTCGTGGCCCCATGGGGAGCGCCACCGAAGAAACTATTCACAATTGCGGTACTCACAATTGCATACGGTTGGGTCCTTCGCCAAGATAATTGTCCCCAACCATCCTGTGGTGTTAGGCCCTCGTTTTGAAAAGACAGCGCCCCGCGTTCACTCCTTCCTTCCTTCCTTCCTTCCTCTGCCCCCTCCCTCCTCCCACTATCACAGCACGCCCCTCGCACGTTTCGTGGCCCCATAAGGGGGCTCCACCGAGGGCCCCAGTGGCTGCGCTGGCATGGCGGCACTCCACCCATTTCGGCACACCCCTCGCACGTTTCGTGGCCCCATAGGGAGCTCCACCGAGGGCCCCAGTGGCTGCGTTGGCATGGCGGCACCGCACCCATTTCGGCACACCCCTCACACGCTTCGTGGCCACATAGTGAGCTCCACCGAGGGCCCAATGGCTGCGTTGGCATGGCGGCACCGCACCCATTTTGACACACCCCTCACACGTTTCGTGGCCCCATAGGTAGCTCTACCGAAGGCACCAGTGGCTGCGTTGGCATGGCGGCACCGCAGCGATTTCGGCACACTCCTCACACGTTTCGCGGCCCCAAAGGGAGCTCCACCGAGGGCCCCAATGGTTGCGTTGGCATGGCGGCACCGCATTCAATTCGGCACACCCCTCACACGTTTCGTGGCCCCATCGGGAGCTCCACCGAGGGCCCCAATGGCTGCGTTGGCATGGCGGCACCGCACCCATTTCGGTATACCCCTCACACGTTTCGTGGCCCCATACGGAGCTCCACCTAGGGCTCCAATGGCTGCGTTGGCATGGCGGCACCGCACTCATTTCGGCACACCCCTCACACGTTTCGCGGCCCCACAGGGAGCTCCACCGAGGGCCCCAGTGGCTGCGTTGGCATGGCGGCACTGCACCCATTTCGGCACACCCCTCACACGCTTCGTGGCCCCATAGGGAGCTCCACCGAGAGCCCCAGTGGCTGCGTTCGCATGGCGGCACCGCGCTCATTTCGACACACCCCTCACACGCTTCGTGGCCCCATAGGGAGCTCCACCGAAGGCCCCAGTGGCTGCGTTGGCATGGCGGCACCGCAGCCATTTCGGCACACCCCTCACACGTTTCGTGGCCCCATAGGGAGATCCACCGAGAGCCCCAGCGGCTGCGTTCGCATGGCGGCACCGCACTCATTTCGGCACACCCCTCACACGTTTCGTCGCCGAGGGCCCAGGACAGCGTCTCGTGGCCCCATAGGGGGCTCCACCGAAGGCCCCAGTGCTACCGCCCGGATGCGTCCCGTACGCCCAGGACAGCGTTTCGTGGCTCCATAGGGAGCTCCACCAAAGGCCCCAGTGCTACCGCCCGCATGCGTCCCGTACGCCCAGGACAGCGTTTCGTGGCACGCCTTTCGTGGCCCCATATGGAGCCCCACCGAAAGCGGCACCCGCAAAGCGTTATTCACAATTGCATATGGTTGGGTCCTTCGCCATGATATTTTTGTCTGCTTTGTTTTGGGCTCGGATGCAAGGAGGCGGTGTGTATATATATACATGTATATATATACATATTATTATTATTATTATTATTAATAGTATTATTGGTATCATTATTATTATTATTAGTATTATTAATATTATTTGTATTATTATTATTATCATTAGCATTATCATTAGCATTAAAATAATTGTTGGAAGCTCGAGTGCTCCCCGCGGCCTCCCCCGAGCACCTCCTCCTTTCCTTTCCTCCTCCTTGTTGCAAAACAAAAAAACCAAACATGCGCAGTGTTGGGCGCCTTCGGTGCAAGGCAGCGCTGTGTATTTCTGGCGTTTCTAGTTTGTTGTGGTTTAGGATGTAAGGAAACACGGTGTATGTTTGGTTATTCCCAACCATCCTGTGGAGTTGGGTCATCGTTTTGAAAAGACGTCGCCCCGCGTTCTCCTCTCCTCTCCTCCCCTGTCCTCTCCTCCCCTCCCCTCTCGTCCTCCCCCTCCTCCTTCCTGCCTCGTCATCGTCATCATTGTCACCGTCATCATAATCATAATTGTCATCATCACCATCATCATCATCATCATCATCATCTTCATCATTATCATCATCATCATCATCATCGTCATCAGCATCATCATCATCGCCATCATCATCGCCGTTACCGCCATCATCATCGACACCCATGTCGGAACACCCCTCACGCGCTTCGTGGCCACATAGGGAGCTCCACCGAAGGCCCCAGTGCTGCCGCCCGCATGCGTCACGCACACTATATTCGGCACACCCCCCACGCGTTTCGTGGCCTCATAGGGAGCTCCACCGAAGGCCTCAGTGCTGCCGCCCGCATGCGTCACGCACGCCCAATTCGGCACACCACTCACGCGTTTCGTGGCCCCATCGGGAGCTCCACCGAAGGCCCCAGCGCTGCCGCCCGCGTGCGTCACGCACGCCCAATTCTGCACACCCGTGTCGTGGCCCCATAGGGAGCTCCGCCCAAGGCCCCAGTGCAGCCGCCCGCGTGCGTCACGCACACCCAATTCGGCACACCCCTCACGCGTTTCGCGGCCCCATAGGGAGCTCCACCGAAGGCCCCAGTGCTGTCGCCCGCATGCGTCGCGCACACTCAATTCGGCACACCCCGCACGCGTTTCGTGGCCCCATAGGGAGCTCCACCGAAGGCTCCAGCGCTGCCGCCCGCATGCGTCCCGCACACTCAGTTCGGCACACCCCTCACGCGTTTCGTGGCCCCATCGGGAGCTCCACCGAAGGCGCCAGCGCTGCCGCCCGCATGCGTCCCGCACGCCCAATTCGGCACACCACTCACGCGTTTCGTGGCCCCATCGGGAGCTCCACCGAAGGCCCCAGTGCTGCCGCCCGCATGCGTCACGCACATTCAAGTCGGCACACCCCTCACGCGTTTCGTGGCCCCATCGGGAGCTCCACCGAAGGCCCCAGTGCTGCCGCCGCTCGCATGCGTCACGCACACTCAATTCGGCACACTTCTCACGCGCTTCGTGGCCCCATAGGGAGCTCCACCGAAGGCTCCAGTGCTGCCGCCCGCATGCGTCCCGCACACCAAATTCGGCACGCCCCTCGCGCGTTTCGTGGCCCCATAGGGAGCTCCACCGAAGGCCCCAGTGCCGCCGCCCGCATGCGTCACGCAAACTCAATTCTTCACACCCCTCACGCGTTTCGTGGCCCCCTAGGGAGCTCCACCGAAGGCCTCAGTGCTGCCGCCCGCATGCGTCACGCACACTCATTCGGCACACCCCTTACGCGTTTCGTGGCCCCACAGGGAGCTCCACCGAAGGCTCCAGTGCTGCCGCCCGCATGCGTCCCGCACGCCCAATTCGGCACACCCCTCGCGCGTTTCGTGGCCCTATAGGGAGCTCCACCGAAGGCCCCAGTCCTGCCGCCCGCATGCGTCACGCACATTCAATTCGGCACACCTCTCACGCGTTTCGTGGCCCCAAAGGGAGCTCCACCGAAGGTCCCGGTGGGTTTGCCCGCATGCGTCCCGCACACCCATTTCGACACACCCCTCGCGCGTTTCGTGGCCCCGTAGAAGCTCCACCATAGGTCCCAGTGGGTGTGCCCGCATGCGTCCCGCACACCAATTTCGGCATACCACTCACGTTTCGTGGCCCCATAGGGAGCTCCACCGATGGCCCCAGTGGGTGTGCCCGTATGCGTTCCGCACACCCCTCACGAGTTTCGTGACCCCTCTCACGTTTCGTGGTCCCAGAGGGAGCTCCAGCGAAGGCGCCAGCGAGTGTGCCCGCATGCGTCCCGCACACACATTTCTGCACACC
The DNA here is from genome assembly GCA_963575745.1 of Prorocentrum cordatum. Lineage (NCBI taxonomy): Eukaryota > Dinophyceae > Prorocentrales > Prorocentraceae > Prorocentrum > Prorocentrum cordatum. The sequence continues at coordinate 1,806,591 of CAUYUJ010016726.1, read as the reverse complement.
CCTGCCCGCATGCGTCCCGCACACGCATTTCGGCACACCCCTCGCACGTTTCGTGGGCCCATGGGGAGCTCCACCGAAGGTCCCAGTGGGTGTGCCCGCATGCGTCCCGCACACCCATTTCTGCCCACCCCTCGCACGTTTCGTGGCCCCACAGGGAGCTCCACCGAAGGTCCAAGTGGGCGTGCCCGCACGCGTCCCGCACACCCATTTCAACGCACCCCTCACACGTTTCGTGGCCCCACAGGGAGCTCCACCGGAGGTCCCAGTGGGTGTGCCCGCATGCGTCCCGCACACCCATGTTGGCACTCACCTCGCGCGCTTCGTGGCACCATAGGGAGCTCCACCGAAGGTCCCAGTGGGTGTGCCCGCATGCGTCCCGCACACCCATTTCGACACACCCCTCACACGTTTCGTGGCCCCATAGGGAGTTCCACCGAAGAAGATCTTCACAATTGCGGTATTCACAATTGCATATGGTTGGGTCCTTCGCCAGGATAATTTTGCTGTTTTTCCCAACCATCCTGTGATGTTGGTTCTTGTTTTGAAGAGACGGCGCCCCGCGTTCCTCCCGCTGCCCCCTCCCTCCTCCCTCCTTCATGTCGGCACACCCCTCAAACGTTTCGTGGCCCCATGGGGAGCTCCACCGAAGGCCCTAGTGCTGCCGCCCGCCTGCGTCACGCACACACTATTCTTCACACCCGTCACACGCTTCGTGGCCCCATAGGGAGCTCCACCGAAGGCCCCAGTGCTGCCGCCCGCATGCGTCCCGCACACCCATGTCGGCACACCCCTCAAACGCTTCGTGGCCCCATAAGGAGCTCCACCGAAGGCCCCAGTGCTGCCGCCCGCATGCGTCACGCACGCCCAATTCGGCACACCCCGCACACGTTTCGTGGCTCCATGACGAGCTCCGCCGCCGGCCCCAATGCTGCCGCCCGCATGCGTCACGCACACCCAATTCGGCACACCCCTCACACGCTTCGTGGCCCTATAGGGAGCTCCACCGAAGGCCCCAGTGCTGCCGCCCGCATGCGTCCCGCACATCCAATTCGGCACGCCCCTCACACGTTTCGTGGCCCCATAAGGAGCTCAGCCGCCGGCCCCAGTGTTGCCGCCCGCTTGCGTCACGCACACTCAAGTCGGCACACCCCTCACGCGTTTCGTGGCCCCATAAAGAGCTCCACCGAAGGCCCCAGTGCTGCCGTCCGCATGCGTCCCGCACACCCAATTCGGCACACCCCTCACACGTTTCGTGGCCCAACAGGGAGCTCCACCGAAGGTCCCAATGCTGCCGCCCGCATGCGTCCCGCACGCCGGATTCGGCACACCCCTCACACGTTTCGTGGCCCCATAGTGAGTTCTGCCGCCGGCCCCAGTGCTGCCGCCCGCATGCGTCCCGCACACCCTTTTCGGCACACCCCTCACACGCTTCGTGGCCCCATCGGGAGCTCCACCGAAGGCCCCAGTGCTGCCGCCCGCGTGCGTCCCGCACACTCAATTCTTTACACCCCTCACACGTTTCGTGGCCCCATAAAGAGCTCCACCGAAGGCCCCAATGCTGTCCGCATGCGTCACGCCCACTTAATTCGGCACACCCCTCAAACGTTCCGTGGCCCCATAGGGAGCCCCACCGAAGGCCCCAGTGCTGCCGCCCGCATGCGTCCCGCACACCCATGTCGGCACACCCCTCACACGTTTCGTGGCCCCATAGGGAGCTCCACCGAAGGCCCCAGTGGGTGTGCCCGCATGCGTCCATGTCGGCACACGTTTCGTGGCCCATAGGGAGCTCCACCGAAGGCCCCAGTGCACGCATGCCTCCCCACACCCATTTCGGCACACCCCTCACACGTTTCGTGGCCCCATAGGGAGCTCCACCGAAGGCCCCAGTGGCCGCATGCGGCCCGGGCCATTTCGGCACACCCCTCCAGTCGTGGCCCCATAGGGAGCTCCACCGAAGGCGCCAGTGGCGCATGCGTCCCGCACACCCATTTCGGCACACCCCTCACATGTTTCGTGGCCCCATAGGGAGCTCCACCGAAGGTCCCAGTGGGTGTGCCCGCATGCGTGTCGCACACCCATTTCGGCACACCCCTCACGCGTTTCGTGGCCCCATAGGGAGCTCCACCGACGGCCCCAATGGGTGTGCCCGCCTGCGTCCCGCACACCCAATTCGGCACACCCCTCACACGTTTCGTGCCCCAAAAGGGAGCTCCACCGAAGGCTCCAGCGCTGCCGCCCGCATGCGTCCCGCACACCAATTCCGGCACACCCCTCACACGTTTCGTGGCCCCATAGGGAGCTCCACCGAAGGTCCCAGTGGGTGTGACCGCATGCGTCCCGCACACCCAATCCGGCACACCACTCACACGTTTCGTGGCCCCATAGGGAGCTCCACCGAAGGTCCCAGTGCTGCCGCCCCGCCACACATCCCAGTACACCCCTCACGCGCTTCGTGGCCCCATAGGGAGCCCCACCGAAGGCCACAATGCTGTCCGCATGCGTCACGCACAATCAATTCGGCACACCCCTCAAACGTTCTGTGGCCCCATAGGGAGCTCCACCGAAGGCCCCAGTGCTGCCGCCCGCATGCGTCCCGCCCACCGATTTCGGCACACCCCTCACACGTTTCGTGGCTCCATAGGGAGCTCCACCGAAGGTCCCAGTGCTGCCGCCCCGCCACACATCCCTTTACACCCCTCACGCGCTTCGTGGCCCCATAGGGAGTTCCACCGAAGGCCCCAATATCTGCAATTACATGCGCTTCCGCCCCCATCCCGCCCCCCCCCCCCCCCCGCAGCAGCATCATGTTTCGGTGACCCATAGGGAGCTCCACTGGAGGCCCCAGTGGCGGCCCTCACATGCGTTTCCGCCACCCATGTCGGCACGCCCCGCGCGTGTTTCATAGCCCCAACGGGAGCTTCACCGAATGCCCCAGTGGCACCCATCTCAGCACACCCCTCACATGCTCCGTGGTCCTATGGGGAGTTCCACTGAAGATGAAACCCGTAGCTGCGGTACTGACAACTGCATATGGTTGGGTTCTTCGCCAGGCTAATTGGTTCTGGAGCTCCGAAGAGAAGGATGAGGTGCTGGGGCGAGGCCGCGGGGAGCACTTGAGCTTCCAGGAATTGTGTTTGGACAAGGGGGAGGACGGAAGAAGAGAAGGGAAGGATTAATAACAAGATGTTGAACGTGAATACGATTCAAGATGAAATGTATGATCTTGGGGGGCAGCCGCACATATTTATTATATATATATATATATAATATTATATATATATATATATATATATATTATATATATATATATATATAATATATATATTATAGATTTACACATCTGGTATAGGTAAAGGCTTTCGCATTCTACACGAGCCCCAAGGGCACTGAAGGATACCTGGGCAAGCCCCCTTAGGGGTCCGCCACGAAGGCAATGCCCGCGCGATCACTGATATGATACGTCTGCCATGTCTGTATACTTATACACATATGTGCATGTATGACCTGTCAATCTGGCACACCGAAAATGCCACCCATTAGGCTTCTGGGCAACTCTTGGACCGCCATGCGCGGCGGGCATCCTCCGACTGCCCCAGTCCGCACACATATGGCAATATTGCGTGTAAGCAGCGGTCTGCCCTGGGCTGGAAGGACGGACGCAGCCATGCAACTAAGACTGCTTGTCCTTCGCCTCCTCCCCCCCTCCGCTTTCTTCCCAAATTCCCTGCCTCATTCCGCCCCTCTCTTCCAACTCGCTTATCTCGCTCATGGCGCAGTCGCAGTGTGCCGTGCTGTAACAGCTGAAACTTGCGCGGCTCTCAGAAGGCGGCGTCAGGCTGCTTCCAGTGCCTGATGGGTGATATCTATGTCTGCGCATGAAGCGAGAGAGAGAGAGAGAGAGGACATAGAGATACAAAAAACAATAAAACAAGAGAGAGATAGAGATAACTATAAAGAGAGAAACAACACACACATATAGGGAGAGAGAGAGAGAGACACCGAGGAACCGAGCGAGAGAGAGAGAGAGAGACAAACATATTTAGATCTATATCGACATAACTGTCCATACATATATATATATATATATATATATATATATTTATATATATATGTATACACATATACTATGAGTATGTATGTGTGTATATATGTGTGTCTGTATACATACACGCACAGCTATATACACACTAAACCTACATACTAAAACCATCGCGCGCGCTTCGCGCGCGCTCAAGTTTTAGCTAGGGTTGATCGGCTAACTCATGTAATATTATTTTGGTCGCTCCTTGCTTCCAAGGGCTCCCTTGGAGGCCCTGCGCAAGCCTCATAATCGCATGGCAGGGGAAATGCGGAAACGCAAAACAATCATTGATTTCCTTTCGGGTTTCAACGATTTGGGGTCCCGAAAATCTTCCTGGGTTCTTTTTGGGAGGTGAGGGGGTCTGATTCGTGGTCTGTTGTGCAAGAGTAGACCGGGGGCCAAACTTTAACAAAAAAGAAACAGAAATTGTGGGATTTTCATTTTTGTCCAGTTCCTCGGCGCTGTTCGGCGATGTTTTTTGTTTGTGCCTCGCGGGTTTTGTTAGCCGGGCCCCTCAGGGGTGTGGGATCTTCCGGACCTCCTGGGGGTTCTGGAGGCCTCCTGAAGGCCTGGAGAGCCGTCGGAAGGGTGTCTCGGGCTGCGCGGGAGCGTGTTGGGCCGTTCTTTACGTTCTGGGGGCTCCTTGGGGTCGTCCTGGGCTGTCCTTGAGCGTCTTGGGCCCCCCCCCGGATGCCGAGAGGCGCGGTGCCGGCCAGTTGCGAGTAGGAGTCCCACTTTGAAGAAAATTGCCCTGGCGACGTAAGCAACCCCTGCGCAATGCGGGGCATGAATAGCTTGAGAGACGTTATACGCAGGTGATGACGTGACATGGGCGCATATACTTCTGCGAGCGGCATTCGTGAGGCTCGCAGCCCCCCAATGATGGCGAGGTCCCGCTCAGATCTGCGAGGTGGTCCCGCTCAGATCCGCGCAGTGCCTCACTCCGCAGGACCCACCAGCAGCCCTCGAAAGTGGCGACAGTTTCGCAGATCGCAGCCCCCCAAGGACGGCGAGGTCCCGCTCAGGTCCGCGCGGTGCCTCACTCCACAGGACCCACCAGCAGCCCTCGAAAGTGGCGACTGTTTCGCAGATCGCAGCCCCCCAGGGACGGCGAGGTCCCGCTCAGGTCCGCGCGGTGCCTCACTCCGCAGGACCCACCAGCACCCCTCGAAAAAGGCGACCGTTTCGCAGATCGCAGACCCCCAGGGACGGCGAGGTCCCGCTCAGATCCGCGCGGTGCCTCACTCCGCAGGACCCACCAGCAGCCCTTGAAAGAGGCGACAATTTCAGCAGATCGCAGTCCCCCAGCAGCCCCGACAGCGCAGACAGGCCCCCAGGGAGGTCCCGCTCAGGTCCGCGCGGTGCCTCACTCCGCAGGACCCACCAGCAGCCCTCGAAAATGGCGACGTTTCGCAGATCGCAGCCCCCCAGGGACGGCGAGGTCCCGCTCAGGTCCGCGCGGTGCCTCACTCCGCAGGACCCACCAGCAGCCCTCGAAAGTGGCGACAATTTCGCAGATCGCAGTCCCGCAGGGACGGCGAGGTCCCGCTCAGGTCCGCGCGGTGCCTCACTCCGCAGGACCCACCAGCAGCCCTCGAAGATGCCGACCGTTTCGCAGATCGCAGCCCCCCAGGACGGCGAAATCCCGCTCAAGTCCGCGCCCTCGGAAGTGGCGACTGTTTCGCAGATCGCAGCCCCCCAGGGACGGCGAGGTCCCGCTCAGGTCAGCGCGGTGCCTAACTCCGCAGGACCCACCAGCAACTCTCGAAAGTGGCGACAGTTTCGCAGATCGCAGCCCCCCAGGAACGGCGAGGTCCCGCTCAGGTTCGCGCGGTGCCTCACTCCGCAGGACCCACCAGCAGCCCTCAAAAGTGGCGACAATTTCGCAGATCGCAGCCCCCCAAGGACGGCGAGGTCCCGCTCAGGTCCGCGCGGTGCCTCACTCCGCAGGACCCACCAGCAGCCCTCGAAAGTGGCGACAGTTTCGCAGATCGCAGCCCCCCAGGGACGGCGAGTCCCGCTCAGGTCCGCGCGGTGCCTCACTCCGCAGGACCCACCAGCAGCCCTCGAAAGTGGCGACAATTTCGCAGATCGCAGCCCCCCAGGGGCGGCGAAATCCCGCTCAGGTCCGCGCGGTGCCTCACTCCGCAGGACCCACCAGCAGCCCTCGAAAGTGGCGACAGTTTCGCAAATCGCGGCCCCCCAGGGACGGCGAGGTCCCGCTCAGGTCCGCGCGGTGCCTCACTCCGCAGGACCCACCAGCACCCCTCGAAAAAGGCGACCGTTTCGCAGATCGCACCCCCCCAGGGACGGCGAGGTCCCGCTCAGGTCCGCGCGGTGCTTCACTCCGCAGGACCCACCAGCAGCCCTCGAAAATGGCGACAGTTTCGCAGATCGCAGCTCCCAGGGACGGCGAGGCCCCGATCAGGTCCGCGCGGTGCCTCACTCCGCTGGACCCACCAGCAGCCCTCGAACGTGGCAACAATTTCGCAGGTCGCAGCCCCCCAGGGACGGCGACCACAGGGGGGGCGGGAAAAGGGGCAAGATGCACACGAGAGGTACCGCATGCAAGATGCACACGCACACACACACGCGGCACCCACCAGGCGAGAGGACACAAGAGGGAGGCGGGAGGCGGGAGGAGGATAAGAAGGAGAGACGCGACCACACCCCTCTATTCTCTATTCAAAACGAATACCCAACCAAGATGGGTTAGGGGGGAACACCTATGGGAATCCCCCCTCTGTTGTTTTGGGTTTCCTGGTCTAAATCCTCGAGGCGAAACACATTAGAAAAACCATTGGAAATTAACGATTTCACCCTCTTTGGGCTCTCCCGGGACGGCTCTCGCAGCTCTCTTGGGCTGTTCGTGGAGCCTCGTCGGGGTCTTTTTGGGGCCTCTCAAGGGTCGGGGGTGTGTTGGGGGCATCTGGGGGGTCCCAGAGGCCTCTCAGAAGTCTCTGGAAGCCTCCTGCTCCCGTTCTCGGGCCCATCTTGTGCCTGTTCTGGGGTTGTCCTGGGTGCCTCTTCGGCAGGCTTGGGGCCGTCCTGAGGGTCTCTTGGGTGGTCTCGGGGCGGTCTTGGGCGGCTCTTCGGCGCTCTTGGACCATTGGAAGCTCGAAAACGTGAGAAGCCAAAACCATGAAACCAATCCCAACCCCTGCGCAATGCGGGGCATGAGTAGCTTGGGGGACGTTATACGGAGGTGATAACGTGACATGGGCGCATATACTTCTGCGAGCGGCATTCGTGAGGCTCGCAGCCCCCCAAGGATGGCGAGGTCCCGCTCAGATCTGCGCGGTGCCTCACTCCGAAGGACCCGCCAGCAACCCTCGAACATGACGACAGTTTCGCAGATGGCAGCCCCCAGGGACGGCGAGGTCCCACTCAGATCCGCGCGGTGCCTCACTCCGCAGGACCCACCAGCAGCCCTCGAAAGTGGCGACAGTTTCGCAAATCGCAGCCTCCCAGGGGCGGCGAAATCCCGCTCAGGTCCGCGCGGTGCCTCACTCCGCAGGACCCACCAGCAGCACTCGAAAGTGGCGACCGTTTCGCAGATCGCAGCCCCCCAGGGACGGCGAGGTCCCGCTCAGGTCCGCGCGGTACCTCACTCCGCAGGACCCGCCAGCAGCCCTCGAAAGTGGCGCCAATTTCGCAAATCGCAGCCCCTCAGGGACGGCGAGGTCCCGCTCAGGTCCGCGCGGTGCTTCACTCCGCAGGATCCACCAGCAACCCTCGAACGTGGCGACAATTTCGCAGATCGCAGCCCTTTAGGGACGGCGAGGTCCCGCTCAGGTCCGCGCGGTGCGTCACCCCGCAGGACCCACCAGCAGCCCTCGAAAGTGGCGACAGTTCCGCAGATCGCAGCCCCCCAGGGACGGCGAGGTCCCGCTTAGGTAAAAGGCACCTAAGCAGCAGATCGCACCCCACTCGACAAACTGGACCACCAGCAGTTGGCGACCGCAGATCGCAGCCCCCCCCGACAGGTAAACTAGCCCTCGAAAGTGGCGACAGCTCGCAGATCGCAGCCCCCCACGGACGGCGAGGTCCCGCTCAGTCCGCGCGGTGCCTCACTCCGCAGGACCCACCAGCAGCCCTCGAAAGTGGCGACGGTTTCGCAGATCGCAGCCCCCCAGGGACGGCGAGGTCCCGCTCAGGTCCGCGCGGTGCCTCACCCCGCAGGACCCACCAGCAGCCCTCGAAAGTGGCGACAATTTCGCAGATCGCAGCCCCCCAGGGACGGCGAGGTACCACTCAGGTCCGCGCGGTGCCTCACTCCGCAGGACCCACCAGCAGGCCCTCGAACGTGGCAGCAGTTTCGCAGATCGCACCCCCCCAGGGACGGCGAGGTCCCGCTCAGGTCCGCGCGGTGCCTCGCTCCGCAGGACCCACCAGCAGCCCTCGAAAATGGCGACCGTTTCGCAGATCGCAGCCCCCCAGGGACGGCGAGGTCCCGCTCAGGTCCGCGCGGTGCCTCTCTCCGCAGAACCCACCAGCAGCCCTCGGTGGCAGCAGTTTCGCAGATCGCAGCCCCCCAGGGACGGCGAAATCCCGCTCAGGTCCGCGCGGTGCCTCACTCCGCAGGACACACCAGCAGCCCTCGAAAGTGGCAACAGTTTCGCAGATCGCAGCCCCCCAGGGACGGCGAGGTCCCGCTCAGGTCCGTGCGGGGCCTCACTCCGCAGGACCCACCGGCAGCCCTCGAAAGTGGCGACAATTTCGCAGATCGCAGCCCCTCAGGAATGGCGAGGTCCCGCTCAGGTCCGCGCGGTGCCTCACTCCACAGGACACACGAGCAGCCCTCGAAAGTGGCGACAGGTTCGCAGATCGCAGCCCCCCAGGGACGGCGAGGTCCCGCTCAGATCCACGCGGTGCATCTGCAGGACCCACCAGCAGCCCTCGAACGTGGTGACAGTTTCGCAGATCGCAGCCCCCCAGTGACGGCGAAGAGAGGGCAGGAGGCGAGAGGAGGCGGGAGGCGGGAGGAGAAGAAGGAGAGACGCGACCACACCCGTCTATTCAAAACGAGTACCCAACCAAGGAGGGTTGGGAATTACGCTATCGAGGAGTGATGATAACTGACGTGCAACATGCCTGAATGATACTGGTAGCCACTGCCCCGTTGATGCCGTCGGTAATACTAGCCGCGCCCTGGGAGCGCCTTGCATGGATAGCGAACCCACACCCCTCGCGTACCCCATCTAGTGTCGAGAAAATGCCACACCTGCTAGCCTGTGAACCATGGCCCACATAGTGTCCCCACTCAGGGACCACCCATTGCGCACCCCATCTGGTGTCGAGAAAATGCTACGCCTGCTAGCTGGTGGGCCATGGCCCGCGTAGCGCCCCCCACTCAAGGACCACCCCCTCGGCACCCCCCTATGGTGTCGAGAAAATGCCACGCCTGCTCGCCGCGCCGAAGGACCAACACCTGCGCACCCCATCTGGTGTTGAGAAAATCCAACGCCTGCCAGACTTTCCGACCCTGGCACGCATAGAGACCGCGCTGAAGGACCACCCCCTGCGCATCCGTTC
>CAUYUJ010016726.1:1754475-1791975 GCA_963575745.1 Prorocentrum cordatum | reverse complement strand
CGCCGCCGCCGCCGCCGCCGTCGTCGCCGCAGCATAGCCGACGCAGCCCGACGCCACCACCGCCGCACCGCCGCAGCCGCCGCCGTCAAGTTACTCTGTATCGTTTTTTTTGGTGGTAGACAGGGATGTTGGGGAGTGGCCCGCATCGGGTTGGCTGCGCATTTTCCGAATTTGGAGGCATAATGTTTTTTTTTTTTTTTTTTTTTTTTTTTTTTTTTTTTTACAAGGGATGGTGGGGGGGGGCCAGCATGGACCCTGGTTGGCCCCCAGTCGCCTGGGGGAGGGGGTGTTTATTAATAGGGAACAGTGATAAACCCTTCCCTCGAGCAGGGGAAGGATGAGGTGTCGGCAGAGAGAATGTACAGTTCGCTATATCACCTACGCTCAGAGGGCTGGTGGGATCAACGCTTTCCATGTTTCTACCTGCATCGTAGTGGAGGGCCCTCTATCTCATCGCCACTGCTGCCGTTTTAATTCAAATCGTTTCTGGGGCCTCGAGGGGCCGCCGCAGAGGCGCCGGAGCCTCGCGGCGATTGGCGGCGCCACCGGTGGGCATGGCAGCGCCGCGCGAGCTCTTGAAGTTAGTGCACGCAGCAAGGCCAGTCTGTTCATTCCATGAGCGGGGCTGGTGCAAGAAGGAGGCGAGCTGCAATCAGAGGCATGGCGCAGTTGGCGACCAGGTCAACGGGCACTTGCCCCACGTCTCCAGGCACGACGGCCAGCAAGGCTCGCGCATTACGTTGCGCCCGCCGCTGCAGCCCGCGACCCAGGCGTCCTTCAGGAACAGTGGCAAGCCGTGCGCGCAGGGGAGGTCAGAAGTTATCGGCAACCGCAGCGACCAGCTATGCTTCGAGCTCATCAATATGACGCCGCCGAACGGTCGCGCGCGCCGACACCTTGACGAAGCAGTTGTGGAGTGCGACATGAGGGCGGGGCCAGGCTGGGCAACTCTCGGCGAGACGAAGAAATGCGTGTCGTGCCAAAAAGCGTCTCCAGCGGTGCTGAGCCATGACACGAAGCTCACCAACCTGCTCGACATCCCACGGGACGGCGCCCTCAGGCCCTCGGAAGGGATCGCTGGAGTCGGGGTCTACGGGTTCCAAGTCGAAGTCGGCGGCGACGGCCAGGCCTGCACCGAGACCATGCTCAAAGCTTACGAGCGGACGAGAACTGGGTATAATGGCGGCGCAGTCTACTTCTTGAGGTGCACCCCTGGCATCCTCGTCAGCGGCCCAGCTGGGATGATAATGGGCGAGGGCGCACTCTCGATCAATAACGACCAAATCAGTGCTCACCCTTCGGTCTTGACCTACGACACCGTCATCGTGTCCCTGAACAGGTGGGTTGCCACGTTGCAGGAGCTATGGGGCGCGACTGGCCACGCCGCAACTTTGCTTTGGACGCCCGAAATGAATACGGAAAGAATGGGTGCGCAAGCCGCGGCGGCGCGGACAGCGAATCCGGTTCAGAATGAACAAGAACTGCTGTTGGGCATCGTGCCCATTCCTTCCGTGCCCATTTCGGGCGTCCAGATTAGCACGCCGCGCTCGCGGACGTTGCGAAGTATGTGAACTCCTCTACGTCACCGAGCGGCTCGGACCTGGTGAAGCTGACGAATAGCGCCGTCGCCAGTGGGAAGCACAATCATATTAAGTTCAGCAGCGGCGTGGGGAGGCACGGCGACGCGCGCGACGAGGCCATCGACAGGTCATCGGATGCCAAACGGCTGGGAGAGGATGGCGGAGGGACGACGGAGGGTTGATGGAGGGAGGTGACGAGCAATGGGTGTGTGAAGATGCAACTTCTGAGATAGGCGCTCATATGTTCCGTATGTCGCCTGAGACTCAAGGGCCCTGGGAGCCGAAATGTTTACGGATGCGAAACGTGCGAGACGAAGGGCAAACGCTAGGCCATCCAGCATTCTCGCTTTCACACTGGTTCTAAAATTATGTTGCCCCTTGTCGATGAAGAAGCACAAATACGGAGGGCACGGCAACGTGCCAGTATATAAAACTCACAGGTCCCGCAGCGGGCAGAACCCGCCATCTCAAAATCAACAGACAGCAGTGCAAACAGCTTGCAAAGGGAAAGAAAACAGGCAGCCGATAGGCTTCGAAATATGAAAGGTGCATAGTCGGCTCACGTCATCAATGCACGTCCACAATAAGAATACATCAAATCATGTGTTCCCAGTCGGTCGTCCACGCACTCAGCATCGCATTCGAGTCGTGGTCGCTCTTGGGTGGCGTGTCTTGGTGGTACATGATTACTCCACCCATCGACTTCCTGATCTGACACCCATTTACCCTTTTAGTTAGCGCGTCGGCTAGTATATACTTAATTGTACTCCACGCTAAAGACAACTTAGACTTAGTAGCTGCGGCAACTTCTTCCACGATCTCGTCCTCCAAGAGTTCTCGCAACCCAAGTAATTTCAAAACCAATCTACGCTCAGCTGGATGTTTGACGGCTCCTTCACAATGAATTGCGTCGCGCAACGAAGCGCAGTCCGTCGCGCGCTGAATCGGGCACAAAGTCGGACCAATGCTGTCGATATTCATCTTCGGCAACAGAATATTAAGAACTGAAGCGCGCATGACGATGGCCGCCCCCGTAGCATCAACTGCACTCATGGTCTCCGCGGCAAGCGTGCTTCGGCACACCCTTCGAATGGTGGCGGACCTTCGGTCGACCGAAGCGGCCTTGCCTTCGCCGTTCTGCATGATCCGCTTCTCGGCCACGAATAGCAGGAATCCCGCCTGGCTCTTAGCCTTGAGCCTCTTCGGGGCCTCCGAAGCGAAGGCGGTACGAGCGCGGCGTCGACGCCGCCAGGCGGTCCCAACTACCTTGTCGCCAGGCTCGTCCACGTTAGCCCATGCAGCATCGTGAAACACAAGAATGCAGAGCTCGCCCTCCGCTTCGGGATTGTAACGGCGGTCTCGTTGTGGCGCTTGGCCTCTGGTACGATGCGATTCGCCTCGATCAGGTCGGCTACCGTCGGGGAATTCTGCACTCGCTGTGCCATCGAAGCTCCTGCATCTAGATCTGGTCGAGTCTGCGTAGCGAGCCAACCCAAACTGCCAATCAAGCTTCGGTTCTGGCGGTCTCGATCTCGGTGGCAGGGCATCCTAGGTCTCGTTTTCGCTCCTTGGTTAACTCGAGCGGCTCCAACTTCTCGGCGGATACTGGCTGGCTCATTCGAATTGCCCCATCTGCACGTTGAACAGTATCTTTAGCACAGAAAGTTTAATCAAATCCTTGCCAACCTCCGAACGGAAATAGCTTTTTGATTATATCGTAGCTGGCTTGAGTACTGGAAGCAATCAGCAGATCATCCACGTGAGCACACACAATAGCTTGCAAAGTTCCATCTGAACCATGTCCCACAAATAAGGCTGGATCCACCAAGCACTGAACCACATTGAACCTCTTGCCACCCTTGTTCGCGAGCTCAACCTTCAGCAACGCCTTCTTGAGAGTAGCCTTCCATAGTCGTGGGGCAGTCGCCAACCCGAAAATGCCCTTGACGATGTGCAGTACTTGTCCTGGTTGAAGTCCTGGTAGACCTCGGGGCGGCTGCTCCATGAAAAGAAGCTTGTCTCTGGGCTGCTCCTCTCCCTGCATGAGCGCGGACATGATGTCGCCACACGCTGGGTCCCAGTCGAAGCGCGCTGCCATGATAAAGAACAGTAGCGAACTGGTTTGCGTCACCGTGAGAGCATATGTTCGTAGAGCTCCTGTTTGTAGATCTGGATCACGGTGTCCTCCAGCACATAGTCGAGCCTTGGCCTTCACCGGCATGGGGTTAGCCTCTGTGCGGATATTGACATTCTTGTCGCGGAACACGAAGCGAGACGGCAGAAAACGGTTGCTGTCATTCTCGTTCCGGGCTTGTTGGGACTCCGCCAGTGAGAGTCTTCCACTGAACCGAACTTCTTCCACTCTCCCCAGTGCTCAACGATGGCCTTCCCGTAAAGTGGCTTGTGCTCCTCGGGTATGTCCTTCCAAGCGATCTCTTTATCTTGAAGCTTGTTTCTGAGCCTCTCGCTCTAGGCTCGAGCACCGCGAAGCATTGCGCCGGGTCGCTGTCGTCGGTGATGCTGACCGCGCAAGGCTGCCCCGCTTGTCGAGCGGCTTGTCGCCCGGCGATTCTCCGTGCAGCTTCTTCTTGTGGTTGACTTCCTCCAATGCAATGTGGTACGTCATCGAGTGGACTGTGGACTGCTCGGCGTCGCTAAAACTCCTCGCGGTTCCAGTCCTCGTAGTTGGGTACAGGGCGGCCCTGTACTTGTCCAGGTGGCGGCGTTGAAATTGGAGTAGGCGATGGCGGTGGTGCTTCAGATTGTTCAGGTGGGGGCTCCTCCGCAGGTGAGAGCTCAACGCCATCGCGAACTTCTGATGCATCTCCGGCGGGGGCTCCTGTAGCGTCCGCCTCCATCCTCATGACATCTTCTCCTTCTGGCGGTGGCTGTCCTCCTCGAAGGTCTTCGTGCTCCATGTCGGCGCTGGCGTCGGCATCACGGTGTAGACGCTGAAGTTGGTCGGGAGCTTCTCCATGCTGATCATCTATTCCTGGCCACCAGACTCCTTCAGCCGTAATTGGCCGAATTTGTTCTGGGGCTACGAGCCTAGTGAAGCCACTGTGCGATATCCAGTAGTTCTTGCCTTGTTTGCGCAGGATCACGGCTGGTCCCAACCAGGTGCCCTTCTTGATCGAGCCCTTCTTGAGCTGGCGGTAATAGAAGCAAAGGTCACCTTGCTCGAGCGGATGTGGGTGTACACGGGCACGGCCCAGTAGTGCCTTGCGCAGCGTGTTGTCGTTCAGCATTTCCATGAAGGCCTTCCGGGCTGCGGTCCGCATCTTGAGCTGTCGTTCCATCGGTTGTAGTTCGGCTCCTTCGTGCGCTGCGCCATGGTGAGCTCCGTCCACTAGATTATCTGGTAGTCGGGCGCTCTTGTTAAAAGACCCACTGTTCCGGACTGAAACCACATTGGCGTCGCAGTGCATTCTGGGCGCTGGTGACTACGGAAGCGATGATGCGCATGTCGGATTCACCTGAGGCTGCGGTGTGCGGTGGTCCTTTCGGCCAACTCCTTCCTTTTACCTCCTTGGCATTCAGTCCGCCCGTGTTGCCATGCTGCTTGACTGGCTACTGGAACGACCACGCAATGAAACTTATCGAGCACGTCCTGAAATACCGAACCAAATCCACGCACCAAATCCACAACTGCACTTACTGGTGGTCCTGCCCAGCTTGTCCATATCTGAGTGAACACCATGACCAATATTTCTGAATGATGACTTTCGATCATGCACACAACGTGAAACGGAAACGTCGCACCTAAATCCACCACTGATAAGAACCCAAGGATTTACCATCCGCATCCTTGATCGTAAAACAATCCAAACCAATCTGTTCATTGAAATCGGCTGCGTGGGAAAGTCTAGCTGGTCTCGCGATTTTCTTTCGGACCTTGCTCATGCACGTAGCACGTCGTAGAGACTTCGCCGCCTCCGCCACCTCTGGTCTGCATCCTGAGAATCTCAACGATCTGGCAAGGTCCTCGTTGCTGGGGTGGCCTAAATTCTGGTGAGGTTGTCGTAGAGTTGCGAGATCCTTGCTTGAGCACTCCGAGCTTCCAGGCCCGAGCTGAATGGCCTTGGCTCCGATGTCGTCTGCAACAGGCTCTGGCTTGTACCACAACTGAATCTTCAACTTGGAGGTGCGATCCAATGTAGGCTTGGTCAGATCCGTGGTGGCGTCGGCCTTCTTGAAGTCCTGCAACGCCATGTCGGTCTCAAGGTCTACGACCCTTCTTCTGCCAACGCGGCTCCAATCGGGTCCATCTGGCAACTTGACCGGTAGCTCTGTGAAATCGCCCACGTTCTCGTAGTAGAACCACTCGTCTGATTCACCATCCATAATATCCATCAGATCGCCCTTCGCGTAGACTCCGTGCTCCATCATGTAGGTCATGTTACTGTGCTGGTATGCCTGCAAGACGGCCTTCGCGAACTCCCTGGTGCATCGTCTTGCCTTGCGTGTGTAGTGAGCTCCTTCCAGTTGGCGATGCGGGTGGCGTCCGTCGCGCTGCCTGCTCGGACGCTTGACGTAGGAGTCACTGGAGACCAAGAGCCTCGTCGGCTTCTTCACCGTTCCGTTAGACTGTTGGTGTCGTAGGTTAAACTGGTACATATCGACCTTCACCTCCTCCACCCAGGGATGCCCCCTCAAACGCTTGATCTGCGACTGCTTGAACACCTCCGGCGTCGAGGGGCTCTCGAACAGGATGTCTCGCTTGCTGTTCAGCTGCATCATGCCAATCTCCTCCGCGAAATCCAGCAGGGGTCGATCTCGGAGACGCTGGCGACGTAGTTCTTGTTGTCTAGCTTCGCCTCGATAATTCGCCCTGGTGAGTTGCGTCCAAAGAGTGCAGGGGTACTCCAGCGTGAGTAGCTTCGGCCTGCAGGTGCGATAGAGCTGTAGGATCTCTCGTCGATCTTGGGCGCTCCGTAGGTTGTTGTTGTATATCTGGTCGTGGGCTCGGACGCCTTGAGTCCTGCTCGACTGAACTCCTCTGAGATGACGGCCTCGCATGCAAAAATCTTCCTCAGGTCGTAGCTCGAGTCGGTCTGGACGTTGAACACGTCGCAGAGGTCCTGCACGATAGCCTTGCCTTCCGAGAAGAGCGGCTTCACCGGGAAAGCGCCGGCGAACGTGGTCTGCCACGTTAGGAAGCTGACGGCCTTCTTGATCATGTCCTTGTAGCGCTTGATCTGTGCCGGCTTCGTCTTTCGCTTCGCTCTTGCTGTTTCCTGCTCTTCCCCTGTGGCGCTTTCATCTCCCAAGTCTGGTCCTCCTCTACGCCGATGTCTTCTGCTGCAATAGCCATGTCGCTGATCGATGAGCTCCTTCTCCTGGTTTCTGGTTCGTCGCTCTCTGAGTCGTCCGAGGGCTGTGGTCCCACTGGCCTGGCGCGTTGCTCTCTTCCTGAGGTCCGACAGGCCGAGGAGGCACTCTTGGTCGCTGGAGCAACCCTCGAAGTCGTAAGCAGCGGTGCCTCGTCCTTGATCTCCTCCTTCTTGACTGCCTTCGGTATCTGCCCCAGCAACGAACACGCGATTTTGTCATTGAGCATGTCGTCGGTTACCTTCACGTTGCGCTTCTTGGCCAGCTGGGCTAACTCTGCTCGCGACTTCTTGGCGAGTCCTCGAAATTCTGGATCCGCGGTTCGAGCTCCTTCGCGACTCTGGCCGTTCTCGATCCTTTGCTCGCTGAGGATCACGCGCATCCCCCTGCAGCCCAGACCTTGGAACTCCAGCCAGTTGCTCTCCATCTCCTCCTGCAACTCCACCTTGACCATCGTCCCCAGTGGTAGTAGCCGTCGGGGTGCTGGTGATTCGGTCCGCATCTCGAGAATATCCTCCTTGCCGCGGCGGCGCCCGCGTGGAAGATTACGGCCGCGGCCGGATGCCTGGTCATCGTGATGGCTATGAGCGCCAGCTTGAACATCTGCTTCCAGCGCATCGACGCCACTGTCTTGTACTTCTTGTTGGTGCTGACATCGAGAATGTCCCAGCCCTGGATCCATCCCAGCACGCTGAGAGGCATCCGCAATGAACGAGAACACTGGTCTCGATAATCACCTGGAGCGGTTTGAACCACACTTGGCCGAGGCCGAATTGTCTCATCAGCATCATATCCATCAACTATACTGAATCGCGCACATATTGCTTGTGCTTCTGCTTGCTCCTCTGGCTCAGGTTTCTTTAATCTGGCACGCTGATCCGTTTCCCGAAACTTTTCTGGGAAGGGTTCTCGTTTGGGCGCTCCTGAGGCTTGCAGAAAATAACAAAGAGAATAACAAAAAAACAAAAAAAAAAACATAGCAAAAAAAAAAAAGAAATAAAAAACAGAAAAAAAAAATGCGAGTAAACATCAGTAGAAAGCAAAAAAAGAGCACACCAATACACTAAAAAAAGAAAATAAAAATTTACCATAAAGAAAAAAACAAATCAAAACAGAAAACAAAAAACAAAAAACAACAAAACAAAAGAAATATGGGTCAACAAGCCCAAGATACCTGCCAAGAAAAAAAAGAACAAAACTCAACAAAGAAAAAACTCACAAACAAAAAAGAAAAAACAAACAAAAAAAAACCAAAAAACGAAAAGAAAACACAAACAATGACATAAACCAAAAAAAAAAAAAATAAAGATCTCCAAAAACAAAAAAAACCCAACAAATAAAAACAAAAAAGAAAATAAAACGATGACCAAACAGAAAAACCTCAAACAGAAACCAAAAACAGCAAGAGGCTTGCAGAAGCTTAGTTCGCAGTGATCCGAATCGCTCTCGACGTTGTTTAAGTTTAGCTCGTGCTGATTCGGATCCGTCATGATGTTGAAGTTTAGCTGTTGAGCTCCTCGTGATTCGGGTCGCTCTCGATATGGTTGACGCGAGGCCCCGTTGGATCCCGTTGGAGGCCCACTGGGGATATCTCGTACCTGTTCTTGGGGGGCCGCCAGAGCGCGATGATGCTGCGATCGATGAGGATGGGGGCTCCTGTCAAGTTCTTTCCACCAGCGCTGTGATGGCTGATGCAGCCTGTTCTCTGTCTGGCCTGGGGCCGCGTCTGGAGCCATGGTAAAAATGTGAGCCCTGTCGAACTCCAGCGCGTCGAAGCTTGGATGTCCGCTCCTGGTCTGCCCGAGCTCGAGAGTGGAGACTCCCAACTTTCTGAACGTCATGGCGCTCTCGCCAGCTTCCACCTCGCGGTCGTGCGCGGCGCCCGGTTGGCCGAGAGCCTTCTGCGATAGCAGCGCGGGTGCCGGGCGCGGCACGATGGATGTCCTCAGAGTGGAGGGGCGTCCACGCACGGCAAGCGGCACCAGCGCTCCGATCGTGCTCATGACTGGCTTCGCGGCAACGAACCCGAAAACTTCGTGTTCGTCGAACTCGATCGGCTTGAGGCCCGCCTTCGCGAGCCGCTTCTTGATGTCGTCGTGCCAGACCTGTCCTCCGACGGACTTGGTTCAGCACGAGTCTGGCAGCAGCTTGCCGCCGCACTGCTGCAGCAGCGGTGCCCGTGCCTGTCATCAGCGCGCTACTGTTGATGAAGAACGTCTGCTTCTTGACCCGCTTCTCTTTGCTGCTTCAGCTCGCGAGGTGCTGCTCGGATCCCTGCTCCTCCTCGTCGTGGTCGTCGGCAGTCGCGAGGTGCGCCTTGCGCGGCGGTGCTGAACATTCTGGGTCGCCCTTCCAGTGGCCCAACTTCTGGCGCACTGCGCAGTGCGTCCTCGCCTTCAGCTTCTTGATGCGGTCCGAGCCCTTGCCGCCGGGCCCTTTGCCGCCTGCGCGGCTGCCTTTACCGCCAGGTCCGTTGCCAGATCCGCGCCCAGGTCCAGGTAGCCGATCTCGATGATAGAAACCTCTGGCTTGTTTGGCATCCTTCTGTCGGTCCTTCGCTATGGCGAGCATCTTCTCTAGCTTGTAGACCTCGGCCTCCGACTCATCGTGTTCCTCGAGTAGCTCCTCCAGCAGGTCCTCGTCTTCCACCTGGGTCTCGAACGCCTCGAAGTCCTCCTCTTCTTCGTTCTCCGTGAGGTGAGCTCCCCATCGTCGAGGTCGTGCTGGTGCACCTCTGGGCGCTAGTGGTGTCATGGATGCTGGTCTCCGGGGATTGTGCTTGTCCACTGCTTTGGCGTCCTTCACGTTCAGCAGCGTTTGCTTTTGTAAAGGCTTGAGCTCGTACTTATTCTGGTTGGCGTTCTCGATCTGGCGGCGAGCCCAGCCACCACATGAACAACCGCGCCAGCGCCTGATCCGGGAACTCGATCTGCATCGTCTTGAGCCTTGAGACCTGCGTGTCGAAGCGGTTGATATAGGTCCTGATCTCATCGCCGCTCTCGCGACGCATGCGGGTAAAGAAGATCTTGAGCTCGGACCCGAGCTCCATCACCTTCTCGTCGTCGAATTTGTCGGCCAGGAAATCGAGCAGCACTTGGACCCCATCTTCATTCTGCAGCTCCATCGGGTCGAGGTCCTTTGCGTGTACCCAGGCGTCGCCCTTCAATTCTGCGTAGAGCTCCGCGGCCTGCCTCTCGAGGGGCAGTCAGGCTCGTATCTTGAATATCGCCACTCGCCTCCTGTAGTCCTTCATCGTCATCGTCTTGGGGTCGAAGGCTGGCGCTGGAACGTGCGGGCCTCCTGGGTGTTGGGCACGTCCGTCCTCGCCTCGGGCACGTCCGTCCCCCTCGCCACTCGCCTTCTCCTTGCTCGTCGGACGGCTGCTCTAGTTTGGGCGCCATCCTTGCCCGATAGCTGGTTGTCTCCGGCCTCGTCCTTGCTAGTGTGTTGCGGGCTATCCGCTGAACTCGGTGCGACGAGCTGCTTCTCTTCGCTGCAACGAAGTTTTTTCCGTGGGTCGAACTGCTCCTGCGACCACTGTGAAGATGCACCTTCTGAGATAGGCGCTCGTATTTTCCGCATGTCGCCTGAGACTCAAGGGCCCTGGGAGCCGCAATGTTTACCGATGCGAAACGTGTGAGACGAGGGGCAAACGCTAGGCCATCCAGCACTCTCGCTTTCACAGGGTGGGAAGGGAGAAGGGATGAGGGAGAAGGGATGGGTGGGTGATGGGGCGAGGAATGCGAACACGCATGCCATATTCTGCTTCCCAAATCGCAGGTCTGGACAGATCCAGCCGCGTGTTAGAGTGGAGTAGCGTAAATTCCCGGCCCGCTTCGTTGCCACGTGCTCAGGCGCTGCCACGTGGCGAGTAAAGTGGAGTCTTATTTGTTTCCCCGCTCCCTCCTCCCAGCGTTGCCACGTGGCACGGAGATTGGAACAGCGTCTGTTTCGCTCCCCCGGCATAGCCGCGTAGTGTGCGCGAGCGAGCGCGCGCGCGCGCGGGCGGGCGAGCGCGCGGGTGGGCGGGCGGGCGGGCGGGCAAGCGGGCAGGCTGGCTGGTGGGCGGCGGCGGCCGCAGCGGCGGCTGCGGCGTCGTTGTAATCATCATCATCATCATCATCATCATCGTCATCATCATCATCGTCACCATTATCATCATTTTCATTATCATTATCATCGTCATCACCATCATCATCATCATCATCGTCACCGTCGTCGTCGTCGTCGATGCCGTCATTGTCGTTGCCATCGTCGTCGTCGTCGTTATTATCGTACGTTGTCGTCGTTCTCGTAGTTGTCGTCGTCATCGTCGTCGTCTTCGTCCGCGTTGGAGCCACGTGCCGAATAGATTGTGGTGTTCGCCTCCGCGGCGTTGCCACGTCGAATGCAACATAATTGCGCGGTTTGACAACGTTGCGCGCAAAATTGTATTGCATTTTGTTCGCCGGCCTGTCGTTGCCCCATTTCGGACGGAGTGACGCTCTATGTGTTCCCGCCCCGCGGCGTTGCCACGTGGCGATTCGAATGTAATATATCACTCGTACCTTGAGGAGTCCAGACGGGTCCCGCCGAACAGACCTAGAAGGGCGCTCGAGAGTGCTCTACAAGGGTTTGGGCAGCACGCCGTATATTGTAGTGATGCCTCCCGAGAGCCTCCTCAGTGTCGAGGGGGCCAAGAGCGGGGGCGGTGCGCGCAATATTATATACATGGTAAGCCCGCACAATCCTCTCAACGATCTCAGGCGAAGGGTGGCCATCAAGCCCAAGACGCGTGGAAGGGGCATTCAGGAGGCGGATCGGGATGGCATACAAGCCTCCACAAAACAGGGCAATGAATATAGTGCAGCATGTCGTCTCGGCATTGGGCACATTGGAATCTACGCAAGCCGATCTCTGACGAGTGCAAACGCGCGCTGGTGAGCCAACCTCCTACAATCGTCTTCAGGACTGCGCTCTGCCTTGCTGGGGGGCCTCCGCTGCGAATGAGATCTCTGAGGGCACGCCAAAACGATTCCGAAAATGGGAGCTCCTAAGAGGCCGTGCGCTTAGCGAGAGTGAGGTGGAGGACGTCGGGGTAAAGAGCGAGGCGAAGGGAGGAGGAAAGGGATCTCTGCACCTTCACGCGCCCCAGTCCCGCGGCTTCGGCCAGGGCGGCCAGGGCAGCGCGGGCGGCCGAGGCGTGAGCCTTCAAAGGAAAGGCGGCCTTGCTGGCCTCAGATATGTGGACCACGATCGGCTTGGTCCTCCAGAAGTCGGGCGACCACCAGCCAGAGCCCACCTCCGCGAGGTTGCCGAAGGCGAGCGTGGCCTCGTGCAGCGTCTTGAGCAGGGGCGACCAGTTTGTCACCGTGCTGATGGCTGTGCGCATTCGGGAGGCCAAGCTGAGGACCTGCATGCTGGCTGGGCGCAGTGTCGACCAGCTCCCAATGCCCAGAAGCCCAGCCAGCGAGATCGACTGAGGCGGGAGATGCCAGAGCTTGTGCCACGCCCAAGCCTCGCGCCCGACCAGCGCGCGGGGCAGCGGCGCCAGCTGCATCAGGTAGCTGAGGACCGTTAGCACGCGCGAATCGTAGATCACAATCGTGAGGTGCACCGGCGCTCCCTCTCGGGCAAGGTCGCGGATGCGATGGATCCATTTGGCGCCAGCCTCCTGCCACACGTCATCGATCGCGGCGCCTGGACCCAAGATGTAGCCTAGGTACTTGGCGAACGGAACCGCGTCCATCTGCTCCCAGCCAGGCAGCTCCTGTGCGAGCCACTCCTTGATATTTGCTGCCAGCTCCTCGGATAATGCGGCGCTCAAGGGCGCGACCTTGCGCTTGGCCAGTTTCAGGGCCAGACCTGCCAAGGCCTGCGCCGCGGTGAGGACCCTGCGCAGGCGGAGCAGAAGCCTGCGATCCTGCAGGACCGTGCCCACATCGTCCGCACAGACGCCCACCGCGGAGGCCTCCCAATGCTCCAAGATATGCTCCATGTGAGCCACGAAGGGGTTCATGGCTACGGCCCACAAGGACCCTGAGAGCGGGCAGCCCTGAGCGATGCCCGCCGTGACCAGCATGAAGCGACGCAGCTCACCCTCAATGGACACAAAGGCCTGTGGCAGCCAGTACATGCCCATGATGAGCTGGTAGAGGCCGCCCTGGAAGCCAGCCCGCAGCAGCGCCGCGCGCAGGAAGGAGACGGCCAGGAAGGGGAAGGCGTTGCCGAAGCCGAAGAGGGCCATCATCGGCATGCGCTGGTCCCTGGTGGAGGAGAAGCCAACTCGACGAGCGGCGGTGTCGAGCAGGGTGATGTTGCCCAGGAAGTTGCGCCCAGGCAGGAACCCCCTTCTGAGAGAGGGGGGAGTGGCGCTCAATGTCGAACTTGATGAGATAACTCACGCTGGCGGCCAGCAGCTTTACATCCGTGTTTTTGAGGGCCAGAGGTCTCGTCGTGGATGGCGTCCGAGTCGGGCCCGATGCCAGATCGTCGGCCTCGGCACCTTTGGGCAGGAAAACCATCAGGTGGTCGTTGAGGTCAGGAGGTGGCGGGAAGCCCTGCGCGACCTCGAGCCCCACCTGCGCCAGGTCTTCCAGAGGACGCGGCGACCCGCAGCAGCTCCAAGCATCATACGGCAGCCCGTCTGGCCCTGGTGCCGAGGCGCGAGCCTTCCGTGCCGCTCGCTGAAGATCGCGAGAGTCAGGAAGACGAATGTCCTCGAGGCCATCTATCACCACGGGATGCTCGTCCAAGTAGCGCCGCACGAGGGGGTGCTCGGGAAGATCACGCTGAAATATCGGCGACCGGTGCTTGCGTAGCTCTTCGAACACGTTCGCCTGGGCATTCGCGATTCTCTCCGCGCCCTGTCCCAGGTCATGTGAGCCACCAGAATCAGGAAGACGCAATCCCTGAAGTTTGAGTGTGCGTTTGAATGGGGTCCAGAGTGCAGCCCTCCGTCTGGTGGCCCGCCTCATTGCGATGAAGTGCTTAAACGAAGTGCCGTCAGGAGGAGCCGCCTGGGCCCGTCGATCGAAATCAGCGAGGCGACGTTCGGAGTAGATGTTCTGCTCAGCCGCGAAAGCCTCGGTGAAGTCCGAGGGGTTCGAAAGGGAAACCGATGTGCTGGTGATCGTGAGGTGCACGGCAGCGAGCGGTGACGATGCAATCAGGCGCTCCGCCAGCTTGAGATCGCCCCTCCAGACCGCTCTGGCAATCGAGCGGAAGATGAGTAACTTCGAGTCGTTGTCGTGAGCCCCGTGCTTGAAGATACTTTCCCGAACACGTCGAGCTGCTTCCCGCATGAGTCTCTTATGCTCAAGCCTCCGCTGGTAAGGATGAAGAACGTGCCACTGAACATGCTGAGCCATGAGCTGGTACTGTCTCGCATACTCGGGGCTCTTGAAAATGTATCGTGGGATCGGTTGCGTCTCGCTGTCCATCGGTGGCCGGCCAGCAAAGGTAACCGCAATCGGCGCGTGGTCACTGAGGCCACTCTCATGCAATCGTTCAGGGAGATCACGCGTCGGGAGCGCGACGTGCCACTGTATCGCCAACCACGAGGGAGAAGCCAAGAACGCTCTGTCAATCTGCGACAGCTTCGGTGGCGAACCATCCTCTTGCCAGAAGTGCATGGGAGCTCATTGTCAAGCTCGACGAAGTCAGAAAATATAGCATTCCAGCGGCGCTCCAGCGGCCGAGGCACAGCGTCGTCCGTGCGCACGAGGCCCTTGTTGATGAGGGGAGTCTGAACCAGCAGGGGCGGCGCCGCCAGAATGTTGAAGCCGCCAAGCAGCAGCAGCGTGACCCTCTTCGGCGCCGACTGGGCCATAGCGATGTCAGCACGAATCCGATCTTCGATCTTTGTCATCTCGCCGCCGCTGGTGCCGAAGTTGTGGACGTTGTAGATAATGAGAGATGGGGAAGGGGAGTCCGATGCGGGGCCTGAAACACGGAGTCGCTGGACACGACCAGTGACTAGAATCTCGTGTGAGTACCTGGGAGCATCAGTAGCTGCGAAGCGCCCAGGCAGAAGGATAACAGTTCCACCAGTGTCACGCCTGTCGCTGAAGTTCATGAAGACCTGAGCGTGGGCATGATGGCGGTGAAGTTCTTGCATAATTTCAATGGCATTACCGCGCACCTCCTGTAGGCACATCGCTGTGCCCTGTCCGAGGTATGGTTGCAGGTGGCGAAACTTGCGGTCCCTCGTTGTAGCATCATGATGCACAAGCGCACTGGCGTTCCAGGACCCGATCGCCACGCACTCGCGGAACTCGCCAGGATCTCGCCAGGGAGCGAAGCGAGTGCTAAATAGCCCACTGGACCCTCTCGGCGGAGCCGAAGATCTCATCGAAGGACTGCTCGATGGCGTCGCGAGGGAGGTTGCGAGCATGCACAGCACGATAATTCCACTCAAGGATAGTCGGGCCCTCAGCCGCCTCACCCACGACCAGCTTGATGACGGGCTGCGAGCCGTCGGTGACGACGCCAGCGTGCCGGTTGGCACGCCAGCGCCCTTCCACTCCAGAATCCCGCACCAGCTCGAGAAGGCGCTTCGTCTGGATCTCACGGCGGATGGCCTGGGGAGACTTGTCCAGGCCGACGAAGATGGCACCTGAGTGCCGCCCTCGAGAGAGGCCGCTGTGAAGCGGCGCCATGAACCATCCTTCTTGAGCTTCTGGAAGGCCGAGATGACACGGCGTGCAGCCAAGCCCTCAGCGCCACGCATGCGGAGGATGTGGCGGCGGCCAGGGGATGCACCTTCAAGCGACCAGTGCTGGTCCTCGATGTCGGTGTCCGCCAGCCAGGGGCGCACACTCGCGAGGACCGCCTCCGAGGTGACCGCCTCCTTGGCTGTGATGGCGAAGATGGACTTGTCGGGCTTCCTGATCCAGTCCGCCACGTCCCCGAGGTGCCCGGCAGGTGCCGCCGCCTCGCGCGCCGTGACCACCTTCTCCAGCTTCGCCAGGGCCTCACGCATCTCCTGCTGGTCTCGCTGGATGCGCGACACGCCGCGGTCGAGGTCCTGCAGGTGCTGGTCGATCTGCGCGTTCTTGGCGGCCTGGCGCTCGCCGAAGACGCGGAGGGCAGCTGTGGTGGTCGCGGCGATGTTGGCGGACATCTTGTTGTTGGCCTCGGAGACGTAGCCGACGATGGAGTCGCGCATGGCCCCCGAGATCTCCTCCAGCTCCGAGTGCAGGACGGGCCCGTCCACCCCCGCAGCAGGAGCAACAGCAGGCCGAGGTGAACCAGGAGCGCGGTGGGAGTGAGCTCTGTCACGGCCGCTGCTGCGAGGTGTCCTTGGGGTCGCAGGGGGAGTGGCGGCGATCGGCGTGGCCGCTCCTTGGCACCCATTCCCGCGGGCTCGCCAGGGGTCGGCGCTGGCGGACTGGAAGGGGTCGTCCGTGCCTGCGCTGCGACTGCGATCGTCGTCTTCTCGTGGGCTGCCGCGCCGACGCTGCCCAGTACCAGCGCCACCAGAAGCTCTGCCAGCCTTGCCGGGCCGCCGAGACAGAGAGGCAACGCCATCGGGCACCCCGCCCGCAGGAGAGAAGCGGGTGGGGAACGTGGGCGCCGAATGCTGGGGCCCAGACGGGCAGCGCAGGTCACAATTGGTGAGAGAATCTTTGGCCTCAAAGCGCGAACCCCCGCGCGCTCATCAGTCGCCGACCGAGGCCGACTCGCGGTCGTCGGGCGGTTCATAGCCTTGAGCCAAAATGGCTACGGAATGTAATGCATATATATATATATATATATATATATATATATACATGCATATATATATATATATATATATATATATACATACTGATATCTATATAGATTCGCCCCCCCGGACGCTGCCACGCGGCGAGTAGAGCGGCGCTGTGTAATGGTTTCGGTCCGCGCGGCATTGCCACGTGATTATTTGTACTTCTCGTTCGCTCTCGTTCGCTCCCCATGTCGCCCAGATGAAGTCGCCCCGGAATAACTCCTGTCGGAAGAAGTCGCCTGGAAGAATGCGCCGCGGTATTGCCGCGTGGTGGGCAGAGCGGAGGTGGTTTCCGTGTGCGTTCCCCGTGTCATTGCCACGTGGCGCGTGGAGTGGGATAGTATTTCTGTTTGCCTCTCAGGTCAAGTCTTGCATGTAGTGGCGAATAGAGTTGAACAGCGTGAGTTCCTGGGCTTCTTCGTTGCCACGTGCTCATGCGCTGCCGCGTGGCAAGTGCAGTGGAGTACTAGTTTCCGCCCCTCGAGCGTTGCCACGTGGAACGGAGAATTGAGCAACATCTGTTTCGCTCCCCCGGCCTGGCCACGTAGCGTGCGCGAGCGGGCGCGCGCGCGCGCACGGGCGGGCGGGCGTGCGGGCGGGCGGGCGGGCGGGCAGGCTGGCGGGCGGCGGTGGCGGCGGCGGCGTGGCTGCCATCATCGTCATCATCATCATCATCACCACCATCATCATGATCATGATCATGATCATGCTGTCTTAAGCGCGGGGGGCGGAGAACTGCGCAAGCAGTGAAGAGTTTTCTGTTGCGCTATTCTCGTGAACACAGCAAAGTCATCGCGATGAAACCCGACCGACCTCGGATCGGACGGGTGCTACAAGTGTCAAATCAAACACTCTGGTCCCAGAAAATCAGTTCGAGCATTCGAAAATTGCAAGAAAAAGAAAAAACGAGGCCTTGGGTTGGCGGCGGGAGCCAAAACAGAGCAGCTACAGAGAAGCTGTTCGGCACCGCAGTGCGATTTCCCAAAACAGTGCAAGCGCGACGGAGCAAAGACCCCCGCGGGGCGAAGCGCGATTATCCACGCGCCCACGCACCGAGAGGGTTGGGGTCCACGACAGGGCCCGCTATTTTACATCATTCGTGTGCACGCACCCCCATGCTGTCTTAAGCGCGGGGGGCGGAGAACTGCGCAAGCAGTGAAGAGTCTTCTGTTGCACTATTCTCGTGAACACAACAAAGTCATCGCGATGAAACCCGACCGGCCTCGGATCGGACGGGTGCTACAAGTGTCAAATCAAACACTCTGGTCCCATGGCATCCCCAAAACAGGATGTTCGCTCACACATTGAAGAAGAGGGACCTGGCCTGAGACACAAGGGTCTTCGCGAGCGCTCTGTTCAAAGCTTGTGGATAGGTCTGGGCTATGGTGGTCCACCTCACACCCTCGGGCGATGCCCCTTCGAGGATGAGGTGAGGCCTGCCCGTGCGGCTGCAGATTCCTGCAGGCCCTTTGCAAGTTTTTGTTAATCGGGCGAGCTCGTCTGGGTGGCAATGTCCCACGAGGAACCCAGTTCGCTTGCGCCAGCGAGCTCCAAATTGACAGAAGTCTGAAATGACGATTGACACACACTGTAGACTGGCTAGTCTGAGGAGCTCTGGCGTTTTAAACATATAGCTGCTGCGAGGGTTCTCTAAAATCCAAGGGGCGCCAGAGCGATTGCATTCTGCAATTATCTTCAACACTGCGCGCAAGCACTTGTTGCCCGTCTGTAGTTTCTCCCAGTCTTTGGGGGTCATCTCACTACGGGGAAAGCCCCGCGGCCGCGAGGCGTCTCTGATCGCGGCCGAGCGGGCTTTCATTATAGAGAAGGTGGAGCATGGAGGCGCAAGCATTACGCCTCGGCAAATCCCTGCACGAATGTCTGAGAGCAAACGCTTCAGGACGGGCGGCCGCGTGAGGTCGCCGCGGTCGCCGTGGCGCTTCTCCCAGACCCTTGCCTGGAAGCCGCACCTCCGAATGGATTTGGCCACGCCGCCCTCGCCAGCAAAAGTGTCTGCAAAATAGATATCGCTCACGAGCGGCCGCCCTTTAGCGGCAGCGGGGCGACCAGTCCGTGGAGGATGATCGCCTCGGCACGTCGCTCGCACTCGGACGCGTACATCTGTACTTCGATCGGGTGCTGGCGGTGCCCGCTGGCGAGACGTGCGCGTCGCTCGTAGCGCAGCGCGCTCTTGTCGCTGCGCCACTGACCCCTCTTCTTGATGTCGGCCAAGGTCCTCAGATGCCTGGCCGCGTCGATGGACGGGCCCGAGTGGCGGGCCTGGTAGGGCGCTAACTTGGGCACCCCGATCTCCTGCGCAGCACGCCGGAAGCACTTCAGCAGGTCGCTGTAGTCGAAAGCCCACAGAGGTCCCTCCCCCGCGCTCTCCTTCAGCTCCTCCATGGCCGGGCCGATCCACGTCGCCCAGCTCGAGTCCAGGAGGATGGATACATTGGCGTCGCCTATCTTGCTTCTGCTCGCCGTCTCCTCGGGGTGAACCAGCAGCGACCAGTGGGACGTCACTCCGGGCGTAGGCGGCGTCAGGCCTGAGCCATGCATGCCAAGCAGCTGTCCTGGCCTCAGGTAGGTGCTCAGCATGATCAGCACGAACAGCGCCATGTCGCGACGCCCAGCCGACACTAGGGCGTTCATGAGCCCAAACCACACACCCAGGGCCTCGGGCCTTCGCGAGCGGCCTGGGCACAACTTGTACCAGCCTCGGAGGGCCCGCCAGGCCCGGGGCAGCCGCCTGGCGCCCAGGCGGTTGTAGGCCGGGCGGAGGTGCAGCCAGCCCGCCAGCGTCTTGGCCCCCCTCGAGGCCTCCACGCCGGCGAAGAAAGTCTTCTCGAAGTATGCGGCGAAAAGGCCGTCCAGCACGTCGTCCGCGATGCTGTCGACGTCCTTCCCCCTCGACTCGACGAACTGCTTGAACCTGCTCACCTCCAGCCTGTACTCTGTGTGCACGGGCCTTGTCACAGCCCGCTTCTCCAGCAGCGTCAGCCCGTCGCTCTGCGCCTCCATGGCCTCCTCGAGGTACTTGCGGAGGCGGGACTTGGACCGGTCCAGCAGCGTCCGCTGGCGCTTGGCGCTGACGCCCTCGCTGACGGATGTGGTGCCAGTGCTCGACGAGGGCGAGCGCTTCCGATGACGACGATCGGGCGGCTCGGCGAAGTTGCCGCTCGTGAGGTCGGCCATGGCCTCCGCCATCTGCTCCAGCGTCTTGGCAGTCGTGGCTGCCTGGCGCCCCGCTGGCAGAGGGGCGAGGCCGGCTGCAGGCCGGAGGCTCAAGGCGCGCTCTCGCCGCGGCTGGGCCGAGGCGTGGCACCCTTGCCTCGGGGGGGCTGCCAGTCCGCGCGCCTTCGACAGCCGCGAAGCCGCCGCCGCGGGCGTGGGCCCTGGGGCGCTGCTGCCACGGGCCCGCGCTCCTGCCCCATGGGCGGGGGCCGACAGGGTTCGGCTCTTCCGCGCGGCCGGGGCGTGCTTCATTGCTTAGAGCCAAGGGGGCGACCGACGGTCCAGAGTCCTGCTCAGGGTTTGCTGGAATAGGCTGGCTGCTGATGTAATTCATGATGTTCGGGCTTGGCTGCTGCTCCGATATGTAAGCTTGGCTGCTGGAGTGGGCTGGCTGCTGATGTAATTCGTGGTGTTCATGATGTCATTCGCGATGTTCACGAACGCCTATATCGTTAACGTTGTGTGGCTTTTCTGAATGAACGTAATGATGTTGGCTATCTTCTTGTACTTTATGTTGACTGTTACCCAGAAGCTCGTGTTCACATTCTTGCTCATGATGATGATAAAGAGGCTCCGACGTTTGCTTGCTGACGACGTGGTTTCCGTGGGGCTCCTTGGGGTCCTGGGTGTCTGGCCGAGGTATATGAGGCGGGATGCGCCAGGCCAATGAGCAGGAAGCGTTATCATCAAAGATACGAGAGGCCTCGTCCGCCGCCCCGTTGAGCTCACTCGGGATCCAGCGGACGATGAGACGGATGTTGCGAGCTAGGAGGCATGCATTGATGCGTCTGATGACTGCCAACATCGAGAACTCTTTTGATCGAGACCGACAGATCGACAGTACAACTCCCATGTTGTCGCAAAGATGCACGTGCCTGATGTCGTGGCCCCACCGCGACTGGGCGAGGAAGCGCACCGAGGCAAGGACTGCACGGGCTTCCAAAATGGCGATGCCCTCAGCCCTATCCCAGGTCCCGCTGCGGTAGACGGCCCAGCGCCCCTGGTCGAGCCACCCGGCCGGCACCTCCTCGAAGCTCTCGTCGAGGGCCCAGGCGCCGTCCGATGCCTCCTCGGGCGCCGAAGGGCGCCATGGCCCGGAGCCGCTGTCGTCGACGAAGCCCGCATGCCGCATAGCACGCTGACGCGGCGCCAGCTCCAGGTCGAGGCGGAAGCGGCTCCGCTCGGCCACGCGCCCGACCCGAGCGACCTCCCTGACGTCCACCATGGTGGAGGCGACGGCGAAGCCGCTCTCGGACGCGTCCGACGCCGTGACACAACGGTTCCAGGGCAACGCCCAGTCGCTGCTGAGGAAGACGAGGAGGCCCCGGAAGCAGCTGAGCTCCTCGCGGACGGACGCCCACATCTCTTGCCGCTCCCAGCAGCTGGCCTGCACGAAGGCGTAGCAGGCGGAGAAGACGCAGAGCACCTCTCGCCTCACCAGCCCAGCATACGTGCAGTGGCCCAGGAGGCACTCCAAATCCTGACCCGAGAGTCTGCCTCGTTGCAGCGCGTAGGCCAGGGCCCTCTCCAAGCGGCAGCGCCGCTTGCTGGTGATGGATGTGCAGAGGCGCTCGCAGTCCACGACGATGCCGAGCGCCGACCCCTTCCTCTCGAAGAACTCCACCTCGTGGATGTCGAGCTTCATCTTGTTGAAGGCCGCCACCTTCTCGTCCAGCGCCCTCTCGACTGAGTTCGCGTCCTGCCCCGGCGCGCCCAGGTTGTCCACGTACACGTAGTGCCAGAGGTCCTGCTCGCGAGCCCCGCCCACTCAGAACACCATGGGCTCGCCGCGGTCGGTCGCAAGCCGCGCCTCCCGCAGCAGGTCGCACTGCCTCGCCAGGTTTGTGTTGGCGTTCTGACAGAAGTACAGCGACCACGAGCACCCCATAGGCAGGGCTCGGCAGCAGGGGTACACCACATCATCGCCGCTTGCCACGCGGCCCTCCACAGTCTCCACTGAGTCTAGGCGGAGCTCGCTAACGGTCAGGGCGGGGAAGGCGAAGAGGGGGCTCATCCAGGGCGGCATCACCATCCTGTGGAAGCAATTCTCCACGTCGCCGACGCCGAGGCGCAGGCGGAGCGCCCGCAGGATGCCCCAGCTCGAGTCCTTCAGCAGGCACGGGTCGCCGTCCACGGCGACCTCGAGGCGCGAGAGGCCCTCCGCCGTCAGCAGGTCTACCCGAGGTGGAGGTAGTAGCCGCTGGTTGGCAGGGCGCGCATCTGTGATCATCCGCATCTTCTGTCTACCCTTCTCCCATACGAAAAAGGCTCCGACAAATTCAACAGGCTCCGACGTATATCGTAGCATGCCACTGGAATGCAACCTCTTCATGAATCGAACCAGTAGCCGCCTACTCTTTGTGAACGCTGGGTCCAGGTGAGGCCGCGCTGGATCGCTCTGTCGGAGGCGTTCAAAATCTGGGACACTTCGCAGCATCCGCTCTCCACGACCCTCCAGAAAACGTAGGCCCTCTGCGTCGAGAAGCCGCTCCAGGCGCGGGGCGTCCTGGGTGCTCTCAGGCAGTGACGCGAGCCCGAGCTGGAAGGGAGCTACGTTCGGCTGGCCCGGCTCCTCGTAGGACCCGCGACCTCGGAGCAGCTCTAGATAGGCCGCTCTCGGCGAAGGCGCGTCAGGCGCCGGCTCCTGGGCTCGTACCAGTCCATCGACGCGCGCAGCCACTTCGCTGTGGATGTCCGTGCCGCCGCCGCTGCCGGCTGCAGGCGAGCCGGCCGCCTTTGCCGACCAGTTCAGGGCGTCAATCGCCCTGTTGACCAGTCGTACGTGCAGATAGCGACCTCGCAGCCCGCGGCTAAGACGACGACCTCCACGTGCTGCATGTGGCTCCTCCAGCCGCGATAATGGGAACAGATGGCGTTCTCCGCGAGAGGCTGGAAGGCGCCCAGCACCGGGCCAAGTCAGCTGCGCGCCGAGGGGGGGCCCATTCCCCTCGGCGATCTCCTCGCTCATGATTTCTCGGCGGCCGCGGGGTTCCCGGCCTTGGGCAATGCGCCCCTGCCACGACCGCGACCGCCGTCACCACGTCCTCGCCCACGGCCCCTCGGCCCCTCGCCGGCTGTGCCCTCGAGCGCGTCGTCGCCGCCAGCTCCGCTGCCACCTCCAGGGAGACCGCGAACCCGCTGGGCCCCCGTCTCCATGTCGATCTCCTCCTTCGCTCGCTTCGCCCCGTACTGCCGCAGCTCGGGCGCGATGGCGTCCACCGCCGCGGTCACTCCACTGTAAAAGCGAGCCATCTGCCAGTTCGGTGCTCGCCCAGGGATCCTGTATGCGTCTAGGATGGTCTGGAACCTTCGCGCCAACACCTCGAAGCTGGCCAGCGCGGGGACATTGAGCTGGTCGAAGGTAGAGGCGTAGAACATCATGTCCACGAGAC
The DNA here is from genome assembly GCA_963575745.1 of Prorocentrum cordatum. Lineage (NCBI taxonomy): Eukaryota > Dinophyceae > Prorocentrales > Prorocentraceae > Prorocentrum > Prorocentrum cordatum. Next base: position 1,768,705 of record CAUYUJ010016726.1, on the reverse strand, counting down.
AGTTCAGCTCGTGCATCACTCGATCATTCACGTCCACCTGCTTTGTGCGAGCCCACAGCTGAAGCCACAAACGCGGGTCGCCCCCTGTCCTCTCGATGTGCTTGGAAGCTCTCCTGCACCGCCTTGCGGTATGGCTTGTACCTCTCGCCCTGCTCATCGTAGTCGATCCACAGTGTGCGAGCGCCCTCCGCCACTGGAGGCGGCGTCGCCGTGCCGCCGACGGCGTCCGCACCCTCGGGCGCCTCGGCTGACGGCCCAGGCGGCGCTCCAGGGGGCGGAGCCGACGGAGCTGCCCCAGCAGCTCCTCTCGGCGGGCTCGCACGAACTCGTCCACCTCCGTGAGAGGGACGAGCTCGGCTCGGCGGCCCTGCCCCCGGCGGAGGATCATCGCGTCGTAGTCCGAGAGCCTGAAGTCATCTGGCTCCAGCACCACCTCGCCCCCCAGGTTGCCAGCGCGGCCGCTCTCCGCGAGCACCCAGGCGTGACCGCGCGGCGTGTCCAGCGGCCCCGCCTGGGGATACCCTGGGTTGGCGCCGTCGCCGGCGGCGCCCAGCGCAGGGGCGGCACCCGCGTCGGAGCCGGCAGCCGCGTCGCCAGGGGGCCCGCCGTCGGCCCCGGCCGCTGCCGCCGCTGCGCCGCGGCGCAGGGGGAGGCGGCGAGGCAAAAAGCGGCCGCCGAACAGGGTGTCGAGCGGCACCACCTCACGGTCGGGCATCACCACGTCCGCGACCTCGATCGGTGGGTCACCCGCCGCAACTCCGTCCTCCAGGGCCAGACGTCGGCCCTCGCGGATGTAACCTTTCAGGGCGTTCAGGTCAAGCGCCTCCTTGAACCTGTAGGCGGGCTTGTCGAGCCGAGGAAGACGCCCGTCGGGGCGCAGGCCGACGATCCGCACCACGCCGTCGACGCCCTCGCTGCCGTCCAGCATCTCCGAGTACATGTCATAGTCTGGGGTCAGGATGACCCACCTGGCGTGCGTCTGCGGCCACAAAGCCACACGCTCGTGGTACACGTCGTCCCCATCGTACCAGGCCAGGTAGTGCCTACCTGGCAGGAGGCGCCTCAAGAACTCCGCCTCCGCGCCGAGCCCAACGAGCGCCATGGCCTCTGCCGCGTCCGAGGAGCCTACGCCCCACGCTCGTCACCCAGCCGATGCCCGTCTGCACCGCCCAGGTGACCGCGCCGATGATCAGCACCTCTTCCCTGCTGAACTCCGTCGGCGGGCAGGCCACCGGCTCCGGGCACACGCACGCGGGCGCCGCTGGGCACACACAGGGCGGCGCCTCCGCGCACGTCTCCGGGCAGACCAGCGGCTCCGGGGGAACGGGGCAGGCCTGCCTCCGCGTGCCCAGCGCAAGCAGACCCGCGGCTATCGGGCCACTGAGGATCTGCGGGAGGGACACGGGCCGCATACAGCTCAAGGCCGCAGGTCGAAGAGAAACCACTCAGCCAAAACAGAGCAGCTACAGAGAAGCTGTTCGGCACCGCAGTGCGATTTCCCAAAACAGTGCAAGCACGACGGGGCAAAGACCCCCGCGGGGCGAAGCGCGATTATCCACGCGCCCACGCACCGAGAGGGTTGGGGTCCACGACAGGGCCCGCTATTTTACATCATTCATGTGCACGCACCCCCATGATCATGATCATGATCATCGACACGGTCGTCGTCGATGTGGTCGTTTTCACTGTCTTTGTCATTGTCGTTGTAGTCGTCGTCGTCGCCGTCGTCGCCTTCGTTGTCGTCGTGTTCGTCGGCATCGTCGCCCGTCGTCGTCATCGTCGTCCGTGTTCGTCTTTCTTGTCGTTGCCGTCGTTGTCGTCATCTTCGTCTGCTTCCGCGTTGGAGCCACGGGCCGAATAAAATTGGGTGGTCGCCTCCGCGGCATTGCCACGTCGAATACACCAGAATTGTGCGACATGGCAACGTTGCGCGCAAAACTGTCTTGTATTTTGTTCGCCGGCCTGTCGTTGTCCCGTAGCGAACGGGTTGGCGCTCTATGTGTTCCCGCCTCGCGGCGCTGCCACGTGGCGGATATAATGTTCCGTATCCATCTGGCTCAAGGCGCGGTGGCTCAAGTCGGCCGTGCTTCTCGTTTTGAGCAGGCGCCCATCGCTCGGCACCCGCCCGCGGCTTGATCCGGATTGGGGCCGCCCTGCGCGAGCCACGGCGCTCGCGGCGAGGCGAGGGGCTGCAGCGCAGCTCGCGGGGCGCAGGCGCCGTTCGCCTGCCCGAGGAGCGCATGTATGGCGGACACGCCGTGCCCGCCGTCGCAGCCACCGTCGACGACCTCCCCCCTCGAGGACGGTGGGAACGCAGGTGGCTATTGGTCTGGATACCGGACCCCCCTGCCGCCGCCGCGGACGCCATAGCAGCCCCTGCGCCTGGCCCAGGCGGAGGAGGCAATCCAGAACGTGAGCGCCGAGGAGCTGAAGGAGTTGGTCAGCCACCTTTGTCGCGAGATCCCGAGATCCTCTTGCTCCATCCGCACGCGCCGATAAACCGGATGATCATGGATGTGCAGATCGCGGTCAGGCCGCTGGCACAGCGGACCAGGCCGCCGCCGCCGCCGCCGACACCGGCGTAGGCGAAGGGCGCGGGCCAGGGCGACAGCCATACAGTGCTCGTGGGGGAAGCCCCAGAGGCGCCGCGGCCTCCCGGCAGCCTGATGCCCAAGAACCTGATGGCCGCCCCGCCGGTAGCGTCGGGCCGTCCACAGGGGCGGAAGCGGGCGGCCTCGCAGCTTCCGCAGGCGACCCAGCGAGCCGGTCTGCTGGCACGCCGCTCGGCGGAGGCGTCGGAGCGTGCGCGGCGGCCGAACCATGCCGCACGCCGCCGCGCCGAGCCGATGCGCAGCTGGAGCTGCCGTCGGTCCCGTAGTTCCCCAAGCTCGACCCCGCAGGCGCGCAGGGGCCCGAGGACGAGCAGGACGAGGAGCCCGAGGACGAGGTCGAGCAATTCGACTCAGTGGGCGCGATGCAGATGAGCATCAGGACGGACGGCACGTGTCGCGTCCCAGTCTTCGTCCACGAGTCTTTGGAGGAGCTTGCGTATCTCACGGATCCCTTCACCATTGACGTGAGGCCGAATATGCAGTGGAAGACGGTGCGCAGTGAAGCCGTGAAGGCTGCCGCCGCCAAGCTCCACACCGCCAAGTCTCTGCACATGGTCTTGGCTGTAGTGAATGTTGACGCCGTATCGGCTTTGGAAGTGCGCAATAAAGCTACCATCGGCGATATCTTGCACGGGCTTGCAGAGGACGATTGCATCCTGCTGCGAGCTGTGGTCCGGCCTTAGCACGACTGCTATTACACCTGATGGCAAATGTGCAGATGTGCAGGGTCTAGCCTCTTGTAAAGCTGTATGTACCCTCTCAGCTTTAATTCATCTAGGCCGAGCTTCTGAGACAGGCGCTGCCATTACACCCCCAGGCAAATGTGCAGTATGCCCCGAATCAGTTTGCTTATTCACTTGACAGCTGTAGTTGCAGCGTTGCTTGTGATTAGTGCCATCCCCAGGCAGAACCAGCAATGGCGCTAGCTAGTCCTTGCTTGCTATTGTCATGCTTTGCTCATGTCACGCGAAGCGCGGGCTCGTGATGATAGGCTCTTGGCTCCTACACTGTGGAGCCCTGTTGGCATGTGTGCTTGTAGGCAGGCCAATGTGCGCATGTGCAGCAGCATCTAAAAAACGGGGCGACCCCCGTTTTTAGTCCTCGGGACATTTTTCGGCATAACCTCTTGAGACGTCTTGCACAACCCTTGCAGAACAAAACATCCCCCCTCCCCCCACCCCCCACACGCTGCCACGTGGCGAGTGCAGTGGGATTGTCTATGTTCGGTCCGCGCGGCATTGCCACGTGATGAATTGAATGTATTGCTACTTTTTGTTCGCTACCCTTGCCGTTGCCACGTGGCGAGTTGAGTGGGATAGTATTTTTGTGTACCTCTCAGGCTTTGCTACGTGGCGTTGCCATGCGGTGAGCGCAGAAGAGTAGCATTTGTTGCCGTCCCGCTTCGTTGCCACGTGCCGAGTCGAGTGGAGTACTTCTGTTTCGCTCCGCAGGCGCTGCCTCGTGGCAAAGAATGTGAAGCAGTATTTGTTTCGCTCCCCCAGTGTGGCCACGTGGCGATTTGAGCGAACAAATGTGCGTTCCGCCTCGCAGGCGTTGCCACGTGGCGAGTCGTAGAGGGGAACAGTTTGTGTGCTCGCTCCCCCGTCGCTTCCACCTGGCAACCCGCGCGGAATAGTATTTGTGTCAGTCTCGCAAGCGTTGCCACGTCGCGAAGAGAGTGGGGTGGCACCTTTGTTCGCCCCCCCAGGCGTTTGCCACGTGGCGAGTACAGTGTAATAGTTTCAGTTTCTGGCCGAAGAGGGAGGAGGGAAGAGGAGAGAGGAACGAAGAGGGAGGGGGGGGACTAGAGAGGAAGCAGGAGGGAGAAGGGCGGAGGGAACAGGAGGAGGAGAAGGAGGAGGTGAGACTCAGGAGGGAGGAGGGAGGGGGCGGGAAGGAGAAGGGAGGAAAAGGGAGAGAAGGCGAGAGGCAGGAGGAGTGAGGAGTGAGGAAGGATGAGAGGATAATAGGAATCCTGGGAGGAAGAGCGGGGAGTTGGAGGAGGCGGAGGAGCGAGGGGGGGCCAGCAGAAATCGCATCGGCAGAACTCACCCTCGGAAAAGATCGCCCAGAAGAAGTCGCCTGGGAGAGGGGGCCCAGAGCAAGGCGCCCCAGAAGAAATTACCATCGGAAGAAATCGCCCGGAAGAACTCTTCCAGAAGAGCTCGCCCAGAACTATTCGCCCCAGAAGAAATCATCATCGGAAGAAACCTTCCGGAAAACCTCATCCGGGGGACATCGCGCGGAAGGAAACGCCTCGGGAGAAATCGCCTTCGGAAAAACTCGCCCAGATGATCTCCTCGGAAAAAGTCGCCCGGAAGAATCGTCTCGGAAGGAAGCGCCTGGAAGAAGCCGCCCGGGAAAAAACGCCTGGAAGAAATGGCCCGGAAGAAAGCGTCCGGAATAAGTCGGTCGGAAGAAGTCGTCTGGAAGAAGACGTCGTGGAAGAAACCACGCTAGGAAGAGATCGTCGCGGAGCAGATCGAGGGAGAAGGGGGGACAAACCAAGGGGAGTTGGGGGATGCGCGAGCGGGGGGGGGAATTCTCGGACGAAATCGCTCGGAGAGAATCGTTCGGAAGAGGTCGTCCGGAAGAAATCGTCCGGAAAAAACGGTTCGGAAGAAGTCGCCCGGAAGAAATCGTCGCGGAAGAAATCTGCGTCGGAAGAAGTGGTCCAGAAAAAATCGCCTGGAAGAAATGGTATGGGAAAAACCGTTCGGAAGAAGTCGTTCGGAAGAAGTCGGCGCGGAAGAAACAGTAGGCTTTCGTCGCGTCAGCTTCACCTGCTTTCAGGGTGCACCCTGGCGACTTGCCTGTCGCCGCGAATGTGAGGCCGACCGATCGGACCGAGTCTCGCATTATTGTTCCAAACGTGGCGACTGGCACTGATACTGCATACATTACAGACAAGACGTGTGGAGAACGGCTTGCGGTTTTACCCGCCGATTGTACGGTCGTTCCGCTTCTGACATTGATGCTTGACCAAGGCTCGATCGGGACTGCAGTGGCAACGTTTGCGACGTTCCATTTGGGCAAAATGATCCACCCCAGGTTCGATAATATCCACATGATCATCAAGGACTTGAAGAACGCAGAGAAGCACTGTATGGATTCAATTTTTATGGTGTGCAAAATGTGGTCAGCCTACCTGCGCGGCATGAATAACGGGCTATTCAATAGCGAAGCCAATTACACGAAAAAGACAAGGCTGCTGGACGTATGCTCACAAACTTCTGATATCGATTCTCCAGTTTTCAGGAAGTATTTGCATCGCATTGCCAACGATTGGAATATGCCCTGTGACAGTATGGCGGCGATACAAGCCATATTGGACGACGTATTGCAGAAGGGTTCGTTCAATCACAATATGAGCCAACCGAAACAGGCCAACTTGTTTGCATGGAACAAAGCTGCACGCGAACACATCCCTGAATTCTGGGGCACCAAGATGGTGCTGGAGTCACAATTGGACGACGTCGATCCCGACTCAAACGATTCTTCTGCTGTCAGGAACCCTTCGGCGCAGCAACTGAAAATGTTGCAAGCTGGAGGTGTCCTACGTTTAGCTTGCAGGCTCAAGGTGGTATCGATGCACGATAACGTGAACATCGTGAAGGCTGGGACATGGGCGCGCCGTTTCCACGGTCATACATGCACGGCCAATGGCAATCGCAAGTGAGGTGGTTGCGGCAAGCCGTTCAGATTGACAAGTCGGCTTGCAATCAGCCTGTTCGGCATGCCGCAACCGCCAAATTTGCAGATGCATTGGGCGCGCGCGGCCGCTGCGCGCCCCTTTGTTCAGACAGGTTGCAGAGAATCCATGTTCGGGTTGGTGCACAATTGGTGGGTGGCAGTTCCAGGACCAAGCGTGGAACGCAGTTCGCGCTGCCCCCGACGACAGTGGCAAGTTGAAATTCATGGGCATACGCCCACGGGAGAGCGACAGGGCCACGAAGGCATTATCGCTGACGCTGCGCATTGCTCAGAATAGAGTGTGGGCCATGAGCAAGCACCGCCTGCCCCCTGATAACCATGCAACTGCGGCGTCAACATCCGCGCACGTCGCCGACGGAGCCTGCGCGACCATGAGTACGGACCATCAAACCTTACTGCTTCTGAGAGACGTTCGGCGCGCGAAGGCAGCAACGCAGGCGCCGTGGAACGACTTGGCCCTGGTTGCAGAAGATATGCCTGTCAGAGCGCTGTGTGAATTCGTTTGCCGTGACAAGCATGGCAGCAGGTCATTCGCTGGGGGGGCATTTGCTTAAGGCATGCTTTGGGCAATGGCTGGCAACGGGAGTTGCGAAGACACCCGTGGCGCGCTGCGGCTGGATGCGCGGGCAATTTCGAACAACAAGGCTTCATTGCGACAGGCTTCAGCATCTAGTCGACGCGAGGGGAGTGTTCGAGGCGTGCGGGGTGCCTCGCAAACCAGGCGTGGACAATCGAGGTTTCAACAACCAGTTCAAGATGCTGAACAAACAGCGATGGCATCTAAGTGCAGGAGCTGCAGGCGCAACTTACCAACGAGCTGGCCCAACATTCTGCGGACAAAAAACCACGACCTACCTTGGGCGGGGAGTGGGTGAGCAAGGCTGCGGCGGCATGGTGATGGCTACGCGAATATCTACGGCGTCGGCGCACGGGCAATCCTGTGGGCCTGGGCGCGGCCCGTTTCACGGAGCTCGTGCCAGCTCTACAAGTCGTCCAGTGCGGAGGTCGTCTCTGGTTGTCCCTTGGCCACCTCGCGTGGGCCTTCTTGGGCTGGCAGCTGCGCCGTGGCGTCTTTGACGACATTCGCACTTGCCAAGGGCCAAGTCTCGGCAAACATGTTGCGCGGTATTTCTGCATCGACTGCTGCGGCCGCTTCAGGTTTTGAATATTGGAATTGGGGTTTGGTTTTCTGGTTTCTACGGTGAGCTTCTGCTGTCTAGGATGTTCGGGCCATGCGTTTGAGCTGCTGGGCGCAGCAGTCGGTAAAACTGCAGCAGCATTTGCATAACACCTTGAGGATCCCGTTGCTTGTCTCCGCGCCACGGACCCACCCGACTGGAAGGTCGCCCCTGCGGCGGCCTTCGCGCTGGCCGACACTGGAGTTGCCATGCAGCAGATCGCAGAACCAGCTTGCCTCATGAGGCGCTCGCTGACGACGTCTGCTAACGCGTTGGACTTTAATGACCTCATGCAGTGCGCTCGCTCCAGTGGCGATACTGACGCGCCCGAAGGGGCGACGACTCCAAGGGCGCCTGCAACATCATTGGTCGATTACTGAAACCCGACGACCCTGCCAACGCCACGGGCGATGTGATCTACAAGTCCTCTACGACCGACGCGCAGTGAACATCGGCGTTTGATGACGCGCTGGTCGAGGCAATGTCCGAAGACCTCGACGCCGAAAAAAAGAACGAACCCCCAGGGGTCGGGGGGGCTATCAAGGGTGGCAAGATGAGGCGCCGATGCGCCGAATATAAACTGCACCAAAAACGGAAACTTGCCGGCTTGGGCCCTGCGGGCCCGAAACAGAAAAACGCAAAGACAAAGGCCAAGGCAAGGGCAACGCCGAAGCCCGTGGCAGGCCACCCTCCAGAGGGAGCAGCCGCCTCCCCCTTCCACCGCCGTCGCCGCCGCCTCCACCGCCACCGCCGCCAGCGCCTCCAGTGCCTGCGCCAGCGCCAGCACCGCCGCCGCCAGCGCCAGCACCAGCACCTCGAGTGCCAGCGGTAGCACCAGCGCCGGCGCCTCCGCTACCACCGCCAGCGGCAGCCCCCCCGCCACCAGGAAGGATGCATGTTCATGGACCACCTGTTATTCCAGGCCTGGTTTACATTGCAGTTGGGCGTGGGCGTTGCGGCCGATTGAACGGGCAATTCCAGCCTCACTACAGCCCTGGTTTACGCGACGCACCGTCTTGGAAGATGCGCGTCTGGCGTCTGGGACACTGCCTCAAGCAAATGAGCAAACCGATCACCGCTGTTTCGAATGCTCGTGCAGACGCCAGAGAGAGACGAAGCGTGGGTGCGCAGGTGGCTAAATTAGAACAGAACGCGCTTGCCATCTTTGATGTACTAAGTTGCTGTGAACACGCATCGGGCGTGGAAGAGTGGCATTGGGCTCCTGCTAGATGTTGTGGGCATTGGGTGTGGTAGAATGGCGCATGGGCCTCCTGCTGCTGCCGCGCTGACTCAGTACGCGCCTGGTAAAACAAGAAGACATCAACATTATCGTCGTCGTCGTCACCGTCGGCACCGTCATCATCATCATTGTCACCATCATCAAAATCATCGCCATCAATGTCACCTCCGATTCTAAACATCATTAACTTCACCAGCTCCCATCCTCACTCTCACCATCGTCATCACCAGCCATCGGTAGCACCGCCATTATCATCACCATCAGAACTCAGTGATATATATATATTATATAAATATATTATATATATCTAAAAAAAATATATGTATGCGTACATATATATATATAGGCCGCAGCACCCACCATGAACCCCCCTTTTCTCTTGGAAGACGCCAAAAAATAGGGGCGGGTGCGGTTGGAGTTTCGGGTGTCGCGTCGTGTTGTGGTGGTAGGATCTGGAGTACATGCGTGTGTGTTGGAGACGGAGGGAGCCTGTTGAGTATCGGGTGTTGTGTTGGAGAAGGAGGCTGTTGAGTACTGGGTGTTGTGTTGGAGACGGAGGGAGTTGAGTAGAAGGTTATTCCCAACCATCCTGTGGTGTTGGGTCCTCGTTTTGAAGAGACGGTGCCCGCGTCCTCTCCTCTCCTCTCCTCCCCTTCACCTCCTCCTCCCTCCTCCCCCTCCTTGCCTCTGCTCTCGGCACACTCTCACGCGTTTCGTGGCCCCATAGGGAGCTCCACCGAAGGCCCCAGTGGGGGTGTTCGCATGCGGTTCCCCCACCCAGGGCAGCGTTTCGTGGCCCCATAGGGAGCTCCACCGAAGGCCCCAGTGGGGGTGTTCGCATGCGGTTCCCCCACCCAGGGCAGCGTTTCGTGGCCCCATAGGGAGCTCCACCGAAGGCCCCAGTGGGGGTGTTCGCATGCGGTTCCCCCACCCAGGGCAGCGTTTCGTGGCCCCATAGGGAGCTCCACCGAAGGCCCCAGTGGGGGTGTTCGCATGCGGTTCCCCCACCCAGGGCAGCGTTTCGTGGCCCCATAGGGAGCTCCACCGAAGGCCCCAGTGGGGGTGTTCGCATGCGGTTCCCCCACCCAGGGCAGCGTTTCGTGGCCCCATAGGGAGCTCCACCGAAGGCCCCAGTGGGGGTGTTCGCATGCGGTTCCCCCACCCAGGGCAGCGTTTCGTAGCCCCATAGGGAGCTCCACCGAAGGCCCCAGTGGGGGTGTTCGCATGCGGTTCCCCCACCCAGGGCAGCGTTTCGTAGCCCCATAGGGAGCTCCACCGAAGGCCCCAGTGGGGGTGTTCGCATGCGGTTCCCCCACCCAGGGCAGCGTTTCGTGGCCCCATAGGGAGCTCCACCGAAGGCCCCAGTGGGGGTGTCCACATGCGGTTCCCCCACCCAGGGCAGCGTTTCGTGGCCCCATAGGGAGCTCCACCGAAGGCCCCAGTGGGGGTGTCCACATGCGGTTCCCCCACCCAGGGCAGCGTTTCGTGGCCCCATAGGGAGCTCCACCGAAGGCCCCAGTGGGGGTGTCCACATGCGGTTCCACCACCCAGGGCAGCGTTTCGTGGCCCCATAGGGAGCTCCACCGAAGGCCCCAGTGGGGGTGTCCACATGCGGTTCCCCCACCCAGGGCAGCGTTTCGTGGCCCCATAGGGAGCTCCACCGAAGGCCCCAGTGGGGGTTTCCACATGCGGTTCCCCCACCCAGGGCAGCGTTTCGTGGCCCCATAGGGAGCTCCACCGAAGGCCCCAGTGGGGGTGTCCACATCGGGTTTCCGCCCACCCAGGGCAGCGTTTCGTGGCCCCCATAGGGAGCTCCACCGAAGGCCCAGTGGCAGGGTCCCCATGCGGTTTCCCGCCACCCCAGGGCAGCGCTTCGTTAGCACCCATAGGGAGCTCCACCGAAGGCCCCAGTGGGGGTGTCCACATGCGGTTCCCCCACCCAGGGCAGCGTTTCGTGGCCCCATAGGGAGCTCCACCGAAGGCCCCAGTGGGGTTGTCCACATGCGGTTCCCCCACCCAGGGCAGCGTTTCGTAGCCCCAGAGGGAGCTCCACCGAAGGCCCCAGTGGGGGTGTCCACATGCGGTTCCCCCACCCAGGGCAGCGTTTCGTGGCCCCATAGGGAGCTCCACCGAAGGCCCCAGTGGGGGTGTCCACATGCGGTTCCCCCACCCAGGGCAGCCGTTTCGTGGCCCACATAGGGGGCTCCACCGGAGGCCCAGTGGGGTGTCCACATGCGGTTCCGCCACCCATGGACAGCGTTTCGTGGCCCCATAGGGAGCTCCACCGAAGGCCCCCAGTGGGGGTGTCCACATGCGTCCCCCACCCAGGGCAGCGTTTCGTAGCCCCATAGGGAGCTCCACCGAAGGCCCCAGTGGGGGTGTTCGCATGCGGTTCCCCCACCCAAGGCAGCGTTTCGTAGCCCCATAGGGAGCTCCACCGAAGGCCCCAGTGGGGGTGTTCGCATGCGGTTCCCCCACCCAGGGCAGCGTTTCGTATCCCCATAGGGAGCTCCACCGAAGGCCCCAGTGGGGGTGTTCGCATGCGGTTCCCCCACCCAGGGCAGCGTTTCGTGGCCCCATAGGGAGCTCCACCGAAGGCCCCAGTGGGGGTGTTCGCATGCGGTTCCCCCACCCAGGGCAGCGTTTCGTGGCCCCATAGGGAGCTCCACCGAAGGCCTCAGTGGGGGTGTTCGCATGCGGTTCCCCCACCCAGGGCAGCGTTTCGTAGCCCCATAGGGAGCTCCACCGAAAGCCCCCGTGGCGCAGTTCGCATGCGCTTCCCCCACCCAGGGCAGCGTTTCGTGGCACCATAGGGAGCTCCACCGAAGGCCCCAGTGGCGCAGTTCGCATGCGGTTCCCCCACCCAGGGCAGCGTTTCGTAGCCCCATAGGGAGCTCCACCGAAGGCCCCAGTGGGGGTGTTCGCATGCGGTTCCCTCACCCAGGGCAGCGCTTCGTGGCCCCATAGGGAGCTCCACCGAAGGCCCCAGTGGGGGTGTTCGCATGCGGTTCCCCCACCCAGGGCAGCGTTTCGTGTCCCCATAGGGAGCTCCACCGAAGGCCCCAGTGGGGGTGTTCGCATGCGGTTCCCCCACCCAGGGCAGCGTTTCGTGGCCCCATAGGGAGCTCCACCGAAGGCCCCAGTGGGGGTGTTCGCATGCGGTTCCGCCACCCAGGGCAGCGTTTCGTAGCCCCATAGGGAGCTCCACCGAAGGCCCCAGTGGGGGTGTTCGCATGCGGTTCCCCCACCCAGGGCAGCGTTTCGTTGCCCCATAGGGTGCTCCACCGAAGGCCCGCCCCGGTGGCGCAGTCCGCATGCGGTTCCCCCTATCCAAGGCAGCGCTTCGTGGCCCCATATGGAGCCCCACCGAAAGCGGCACCCGCAACGCGTTACCAACAATTGCTTATGGTTGGGTCTTTCGCCAGGATAATTTTTCAAGCTCAGCTTGGGGAGGGAGCTTGTTGAGTATCGGGTGTTGTGTTGGAGAAAGAGGCTGTTGAGTACTGGGTGTTGTGTTGGAGACGGAGGGAGTTGAGTAGAAAGTTCTTTTGAAGTTCAGCTTGGGGAGGGGGCCTGTTGAGTATCGGATGTTGTGTTGGAGAAGGAGGCTGTTGAGTACTGGGTGTTGTGTTGGACACGGAGGGAGTTGAGTAGAAGGGAGCTCAACAAGTCTTCCAAACAAGAGCCTTAAAAGTGAGTCCGAACATCGTAGGAAACATATACAAATTCATATATAATCATGAGAAAAGGGGGGTTCTTGGTGCAGCTTGGGGAGGGGGCCTGTTGAGTATCGGGTGTTGTGTTGGAGAAGGAGGCTGTTGAGTACTTGGTGTTGTGTTGGAGACGGAGGGAGTTGAGTAGAAGGTTCTTTTCAAGTTCAGCTTGGGGGGGAGCCTGTTGAGTATCGGGTGTTGTGTTGGAGAAGGAGGCTGTTGAGTACTGGGTGTTGTGTTGGAGACGGAGGGAGTTGAGTAGAAGGTTCTTTTCAAGTTCAGCTTGGGGAGGGAGCCTGTTGAGTATCGGGTGTTGTGTTGGAGAAGGAGGCTGTTGAGTACTGGGTGGTTGTGTTGGAGACGGAGGGAGTTGAGTAGAAGGTTCTTTTCAAGTTCAGCTTGGGGAGGGAGCCTGTTGAGTATCGGGTGTTATGTTGGAGAAGGAGGCTGTTGAGTAATGGGTGTTGTGTTGGAGACGGAGGGAGTTGAGTAGAAGGGAGCCCAAAAAGTCTTCCAAAACAGAGCCTCAAAATTGAGTCCGAAAATCGTAGGAAACATATATAACATCATATACAATCATGAGAAAGGGGGTTCTTGGTGGGTGCACAGGGCTACATATACATATCAAAACACAAATGTTATCCATCAGAACCCATCAAATTATAGACACACGCATCCCCGTTACTGATCTAACCCCCCCTGATCTAAACCCCCGCGGGGTTTTCTCGACTGGGGCAGCGCCCCGTTGACCCCAGCGTGCATCGCAGACTCCAGGGCCCTCGGTCGACGCCTGGCTCGCGCGCGCGGAGAGGGGGGGCCCCGGATCCACCTGAGCTCTCGAGCGACAGCAGGCCAGAAACGCACTGCCTTACATTCGTGAGCTTCAGCGAAACTGTAGCGTGCATCAACGATGGACAAGGTTTCGCGGCGCATGAGACTAGCTCGGGTGAAATGACCGATCAGCTTTCGATTCTTACCGCCGCCAGCCTTCCCCGTGCCCAAGGCAAAATCGACGGCGAGACGCAGCTGTCACATCCGCTGAGAACTGATTATGATTGCGCGTCTCTCCCCGTCAAACAATAGCCCAGTGAACTCGCTGGCGGGCTCGGCTTCCGAGGCCTCGCGACAGCCGAGACCCGCGCCTTCGATGGTCTGGCGGGCCTTGAGGTGCGATGGGGGGGCCTCTTGAGGATCGAAATAAACGACGGCAAATCCATGCATTCGTAAGCAGCGCGCTTAAAGGAGGTGTTACCAAGCATCTCGCAAACCCCCCGACCGGAGACCTCGCCCATGCCTTCCAGACCAATAGCTGTCATGCCAGAGGAGACGGCGGCCTGGCAGAAGAAAAGCGCCCAGCGCCAGCCCGTTGGATGGGCGTGGAGGAGAAGCGAGCAAGCGGGGCCCATGCGGGCGCGCTCCTTATGCCAGAGGCCTGGAATTGACGTTTTAACTTCGGGCAGCACAAGTAGCTCGCTCATCCTGTCCCCAATGCGATTCCATGCAAAATGCGGCAATGACATCGCGCCGAGCAGCGTGGTGCGGCTACTCCTCGTCGACCTCGACGCGGCCCCAGGAACTGCTGGTCGTCGCGCGGTTTTGGCGGGGGGGGCGAAAATGTGAATTCTCAGCGCGGGCGTCGAACATCGCGCAAAGCGAAGCGTCTTGTGCGCGGGCGAAAAAGACACCCGCTGCGGCCGGGCGACTGGCGGAGAAACCCGCGACGCCCCTTGCGCGCAGGTCGCCGCGAAACTCGCTAGGCATAGCAGGCCGACT
>CAUYUJ010016726.1:1709359-1754375 GCA_963575745.1 Prorocentrum cordatum | reverse complement strand
CCAGACGGGTCCCACCGAGCAGACCTAGAAGGGCGCTCTAGAACGCTCTACTAGGGTCTGGGCAGCACGCCGTATACTGTAGTGATGCCTCCCGAGAGCCTCCTCACTGTCGAGGGGGCCAAGAGCGGGGGCGGTGCGCACAATATTATATATATGGTAAGGCCGCACAATCCTCTCAACGATCTCAGGCGAAGGGTGACCATCGAGCCCAAGACGTGTGGAGGGACATTCGGGAGGCGGATCGGAATATACACGCCTCCATAAAACAGGGCAATGAATATAGTGCAGCATGTCGTCTCGGCATTGAGCACATTGGAATCTACACAAGCCGATCTCTGACGAGTGCAAACGCGCGCTGGTGAGCCAACCTCCTACGATCGTCTTCAGGACTGCACTTTGCCATGCTGGAGGGCCTCCGTTGCGAATGAGATCTCTGAGGGCATCCCAAAGAGATTCCGAAAATGGGAGCTCCCAAGAGGCCATGCGCTTAGCGAGAGTGAGGTGGAGGACGTCGAGGTAAAGAGCGAGGCGAAGGGGGGGGGAAAGGGATCTCTGCGCCTTCACGCGCCCCAGTCCCGAGGCTTCGGCAAGGGCGGTCAGGGCAGTGCGGGCGGCCGAGGCGTGAGCCTTCAGAGGAAAGGCGGCCTTGCTGGCCTCAGAAATATGGACCACGATCGGCTTTGTCCTCCAGAAGTCAGGCGACCACCAGCCAGAGCCCACCTCCGCGAGGCTGCCGAAGGCGAGCGTGCCCTCGTGCAGCGCCTTGAGCAGGGGCGACCAGTTAATCACCGTGCTGATGGCTGTCCGCACTCGGGAGGCCAAGCTGAGGACCTGCATGCTGGCTGGGCGCAGTGTCGACCAGCTCCCAATGCCCAGAAGTCCAGCCAGCGAGATCGACTGCGGCGGGAGATGCCAAAGCTTGTGCCACGCCCGAGCCTCGCGCCTGACCAGCGCGCGGGGCAGCGGCACCAGCTGCATCAGATAGCTGAGGACCATTAGCACGCGCGAGTTGTAGATCACAGTCGCGAGGTGCACCGGCGATCCCTCTCGGGCAAGGTCGCGAATGCGATGGATCCATCTGGCGCCAGCCTCCTGCCACGCGTCATCGATCGTGGCGCCTGGACCCCACGTACTTGGCGAACGGAACCACGTCCATCTGCTCCCAGCCAGGCAGCTCCTGTGCGAGCCACTCCTTGATGTTTGCTGCCAGCTCCTCGGAGAATGCGGCGTTCAAGGGCGCGACCTTGCACTTGGCCAGCTTCAGGGCCAGTCCTGCCAGGGCCTGCGCCGCGGTGAAGACCTTGCGCAGGCGGAGCAGAAGCCTGCGATCCTGCAGGGCCGTGCCCACATCGTCCGCACAGACGCCCACCACGGAGGACTCCCAATGCTCCAGGATGTGCTCCATGTGAGCCACGAAGGGGTTCATGGCTACAGCCCACCAGGACCCTGAGAGCGGGCAGCCTTGAGCGATGCCTGCCGTGACCAGCATGAAGCGACGCAGCTCGCCCTCCATGGACACGAAGGCCTGCGGCAGCCAGTGCATGCCCATGATGAGCTGGTAGAGGCCGCCTTGGAAGCCAGCCCGCAGCAGCGCCGCGCGCAGGAAGGAGACGGCCAGGGAGGGGAAGGCGTTACCGAAGTCGAAGAGGACCATCATCGGCATGCGCTGGTCCCTGGTGGAGGAGAAGCCCACTCGACGAGCGGCGGTGTCGAGCAAGGTGATGTTGTCCAGGAAGTTGCGCCCAGGCAGGAAACCCCTCTGAGAGAAGGGGGAATGGCGCTCGATGTCGAACTTGATGAGATAATTCACGCTGGCGGCCAGCAGCTTTACATCCGCTTTCTTGAGGGCCAGAGGTCTCGTCGTGGATGGCGTTCGAGTCGGGCCCGATGCCAGATCGTCGGCCTCGGCACCTTTGGGCAGGAAAACCATCAGGTGGTCGTTGAAGTCAGGAGGTGGCGGGAAGCCCTGCGCGACCCCGAGCCCCACCTGCGCCGGGTCTTCCAGAGGGCGCGATGACCCGCAGCAGCTCCAATCATCATACGGCAGCCCGTCTGGACCTGGTGCCGATGCGTGAGTCCTCCGTGCCGCGCGCTGAAGATCGCGAGAGTCAGGACGACGAATGTCCTCGAGGCCAATCACCACGGGATGCTCGTCCAAATAGCGTCGCACAAGGGGGTGTTCGGGGAGATCACGCTGCAATATCGGCGACCAGTGCTTGCGCTGCTCTTCGAACACGTCTGCCTGAGCATGCACGATTCTCTCCGCGCCCTGTCCCAGGTCATGTGAGCCACCAGAATCAGGAAGACGCAATCCCTGAAGTTTGAGTGTGCGTTTGAATGGGGTCCAGAGTGCAGCCCTCCGTCTGGTGGCCCGCCTCATTGCGATGAAGTGCTTAAACGAAGTGCCGTCAGGAGGAGCCGCCTGGGCCCGTCGATCGAAATCAGCGAGGCGACGTTCGGAGTAGATGTTCTGCTCAGCCGCGAAAGCCTCGGTGAAGTCCGAGGGGTTCGAAAGGGAAACCGATGTGCTGGTGATCGTGAGGTGCACGGCAGCGAGCGGTGACGATGCAATCAGGCGCTCCGCCAGCTTGAGATCGCCCCTCCAGACCGCTCTGGCAATCGAGCGGAAGATGAGTAACTTCGAGTCGTTGTCGTGAGCCCCGTGCTTGAAGATACTTTCCCGAACACGTCGAGCTGCTTCCCGCATGAGTCTCTTATGCTCAAGCCTCCGCTGGTAAGGATGAAGAACGTGCCACTGAACATGCTGAGCCATGAGCTGGTACTGTCTCGCATACTCGGGGCTCTTGAAAATGTATCGTGGGATCGGTTGCGTCTCGCTGTCCATCGGTGGCCGGCCAGCAAAGGTAACCGCAATCGGCGCGTGGTCACTGAGGCCACTCTCATGCAATCGTTCAGGGAGATCACGCGTCGGGAGCGCGACGTGCCACTGTATCGCCAACCACGAGGGAGAAGCCAAGAACGCTCTGTCAATCTGCGACAGCTTCGGTGGCGAACCATCCTCTTGCCAGAAGTGCATGGGAGCTCATTGTCAAGCTCGACGAAGTCAGAAAATATAGCATTCCAGCGGCGCTCCAGCGGCCGAGGCACAGCGTCGTCCGTGCGCACGAGGCCCTTGTTGATGAGGGGAGTCTGAACCAGCAGGGGCGGCGCCGCCAGAATGTTGAAGCCGCCAAGCAGCAGCAGCGTGACCCTCTTCGGCGCCGACTGGGCCATAGCGATGTCAGCACGAATCCGATCTTCGATCTTTGTCATCTCGCCGCCGCTGGTGCCGAAGTTGTGGACGTTGTAGATAATGAGAGATGGGGAAGGGGAGTCCGATGCGGGGCCTGAAACACGGAGTCGCTGGACACGACCAGTGACTAGAATCTCGTGTGAGTACCTGGGAGCATCAGTAGCTGCGAAGCGCCCAGGCAGAAGGATAACAGTTCCACCAGTGTCACGCCTGTCGCTGAAGTTCATGAAGACCTGAGCGTGGGCATGATGGCGGTGAAGTTCTTGCATAATTTCAATGGCATTACCGCGCACCTCCTGTAGGCACATCGCTGTGCCCTGTCCGAGGTATGGTTGCAGGTGGCGAAACTTGCGGTCCCTCGTTGTAGCATCATGATGCACAAGCGCACTGGCGTTCCAGGACCCGATCGCCACGCACTCGCGGAACTCGCCAGGATCTCGCCAGGGAGCGAAGCGAGTGCTAAATAGCCCACTGGACCCTCTCGGCGGAGCCGAAGATCTCATCGAAGGACTGCTCGATGGCGTCGCGAGGGAGGTTGCGAGCATGCACAGCACGATAATTCCACTCAAGGATAGTCGGGCCCTCAGCCGCCTCACCCACGACCAGCTTGATGACGGGCTGCGAGCCGTCGGTGACGACGCCAGCGTGCCGGTTGGCACGCCAGCGCCCTTCCACTCCAGAATCCCGCACCAGCTCGAGAAGGCGCTTCGTCTGGATCTCACGGCGGATGGCCTGGGGAGACTTGTCCAGGCCGACGAAGATGGCACCTGAGTGCCGCCCTCGAGAGAGGCCGCTGTGAAGCGGCGCCATGAACCATCCTTCTTGAGCTTCTGGAAGGCCGAGATGACACGGCGTGCAGCCAAGCCCTCAGCGCCACGCATGCGGAGGATGTGGCGGCGGCCAGGGGATGCACCTTCAAGCGACCAGTGCTGGTCCTCGATGTCGGTGTCCGCCAGCCAGGGGCGCACACTCGCGAGGACCGCCTCCGAGGTGACCGCCTCCTTGGCTGTGATGGCGAAGATGGACTTGTCGGGCTTCCTGATCCAGTCCGCCACGTCCCCGAGGTGCCCGGCAGGTGCCGCCGCCTCGCGCGCCGTGACCACCTTCTCCAGCTTCGCCAGGGCCTCACGCATCTCCTGCTGGTCTCGCTGGATGCGCGACACGCCGCGGTCGAGGTCCTGCAGGTGCTGGTCGATCTGCGCGTTCTTGGCGGCCTGGCGCTCGCCGAAGACGCGGAGGGCAGCTGTGGTGGTCGCGGCGATGTTGGCGGACATCTTGTTGTTGGCCTCGGAGACGTAGCCGACGATGGAGTCGCGCATGGCCCCCGAGATCTCCTCCAGCTCCGAGTGCAGGACGGGCCCGTCCACCCCCGCAGCAGGAGCAACAGCAGGCCGAGGTGAACCAGGAGCGCGGTGGGAGTGAGCTCTGTCACGGCCGCTGCTGCGAGGTGTCCTTGGGGTCGCAGGGGGAGTGGCGGCGATCGGCGTGGCCGCTCCTTGGCACCCATTCCCGCGGGCTCGCCAGGGGTCGGCGCTGGCGGACTGGAAGGGGTCGTCCGTGCCTGCGCTGCGACTGCGATCGTCGTCTTCTCGTGGGCTGCCGCGCCGACGCTGCCCAGTACCAGCGCCACCAGAAGCTCTGCCAGCCTTGCCGGGCCGCCGAGACAGAGAGGCAACGCCATCGGGCACCCCGCCCGCAGGAGAGAAGCGGGTGGGGAACGTGGGCGCCGAATGCTGGGGCCCAGACGGGCAGCGCAGGTCACAATTGGTGAGAGAATCTTTGGCCTCAAAGCGCGAACCCCCGCGCGCTCATCAGTCGCCGACCGAGGCCGACTCGCGGTCGTCGGGCGGTTCATAGCCTTGAGCCAAAATGGCTACGGAATGTAATGCATATATATATATATATATATATATATATATATACATGCATATATATATATATATATATATATATATACATACTGATATCTATATAGATTCGCCCCCCCGGACGCTGCCACGCGGCGAGTAGAGCGGCGCTGTGTAATGGTTTCGGTCCGCGCGGCATTGCCACGTGATTATTTGTACTTCTCGTTCGCTCCCCATGTCGCCCAGATGAAGTCGCCCCGGAATAACTCCTGTCGGAAGAAGTCGCCTGGAAGAATGCGCCGCGGTATTGCCGCGTGGTGGGCAGAGCGGAGGTGGTTTCCGTGTGCGTTCCCCGTGTCATTGCCACGTGGCGCGTGGAGTGGGATAGTATTTCTGTTTGCCTCTCAGGTCAAGTCTTGCATGTAGTGGCGAATAGAGTTGAACAGCGTGAGTTCCTGGGCTTCTTCGTTGCCACGTGCTCATGCGCTGCCGCGTGGCAAGTGCAGTGGAGTACTAGTTTCCGCCCCTCGAGCGTTGCCACGTGGAACGGAGAATTGAGCAACATCTGTTTCGCTCCCCCGGCCTGGCCACGTAGCGTGCGCGAGCGGGCGCGCGCGCGCGCACGGGCGGGCGGGCGTGCGGGCGGGCGGGCGGGCGGGCAGGCTGGCGGGCGGCGGTGGCGGCGGCGGCGTGGCTGCCATCATCGTCATCATCATCATCATCACCACCATCATCATGATCATGATCATGATCATGCTGTCTTAAGCGCGGGGGGCGGAGAACTGCGCAAGCAGTGAAGAGTTTTCTGTTGCGCTATTCTCGTGAACACAGCAAAGTCATCGCGATGAAACCCGACCGACCTCGGATCGGACGGGTGCTACAAGTGTCAAATCAAACACTCTGGTCCCAGAAAATCAGTTCGAGCATTCGAAAATTGCAAGAAAAAGAAAAAACGAGGCCTTGGGTTGGCGGCGGGAGCCAAAACAGAGCAGCTACAGAGAAGCTGTTCGGCACCGCAGTGCGATTTCCCAAAACAGTGCAAGCGCGACGGAGCAAAGACCCCCGCGGGGCGAAGCGCGATTATCCACGCGCCCACGCACCGAGAGGGTTGGGGTCCACGACAGGGCCCGCTATTTTACATCATTCGTGTGCACGCACCCCCATGCTGTCTTAAGCGCGGGGGGCGGAGAACTGCGCAAGCAGTGAAGAGTCTTCTGTTGCACTATTCTCGTGAACACAACAAAGTCATCGCGATGAAACCCGACCGGCCTCGGATCGGACGGGTGCTACAAGTGTCAAATCAAACACTCTGGTCCCATGGCATCCCCAAAACAGGATGTTCGCTCACACATTGAAGAAGAGGGACCTGGCCTGAGACACAAGGGTCTTCGCGAGCGCTCTGTTCAAAGCTTGTGGATAGGTCTGGGCTATGGTGGTCCACCTCACACCCTCGGGCGATGCCCCTTCGAGGATGAGGTGAGGCCTGCCCGTGCGGCTGCAGATTCCTGCAGGCCCTTTGCAAGTTTTTGTTAATCGGGCGAGCTCGTCTGGGTGGCAATGTCCCACGAGGAACCCAGTTCGCTTGCGCCAGCGAGCTCCAAATTGACAGAAGTCTGAAATGACGATTGACACACACTGTAGACTGGCTAGTCTGAGGAGCTCTGGCGTTTTAAACATATAGCTGCTGCGAGGGTTCTCTAAAATCCAAGGGGCGCCAGAGCGATTGCATTCTGCAATTATCTTCAACACTGCGCGCAAGCATTTGTTGCCCGTCTGTAGCTTCTCCCAGTCTCTGGGGGTCATCTCACTACGGGAAAAGCCCCACGGCCGCGAGGCGTCTCTGATCGCGGCCGAGCGGGCTTTCATTATAGAGAAGGTGGAGCATGGAGGCGCAAGCATTACGCCTCGGCAAATCCCTGCACGAATGTCTGAGAGCAAACGCTTCAGGACGGGCGGCCGCGTGAGGTCGCCGTGGTCGCCGTGGCGCTTCTCCCAGACCCTTGCCTGGAAGCCGCACCTCCGAATGGATTTGGCCACGCCGCCCTCGCCGGCAAAAGTGTCTGCAAAATAGATATCGCTCACGAGCGGCCGCCCTTTAGCGGCAGCGGGGCGACCAGTCCGTGGAGGATGATCGCCTCGGCACGTCGCTCGCACTCGGAGGCGTACATCTGTACTTCGATCGGGTGCTGGCGGTACCCGCTGGCGAGACGTGCGTGTCGCTCGTAGCGCAGTACGCTCTTGTCGCTGCGCCACTGACCTCTCTTCTTGATGTCGGCCAGGGTCCTCAGATGCCTGGCCGCGTCGATGGACGGGCCCGAGTGGCGGGCCTGGTAGGGCGCTAACTTGGGTACCCCGATCTCCTGCGCAGCACGCCGGAAGCACTTCAGCAGGTCGCTGTAGTCGAAAGCCCACAGAGGTCCCTCCCCTGCGCTCTCCTTCAGCTCCTCCATGGCCGGGCCGATCCACGTCGCCCAGCTCGAGTCCAGGAGGATGGATACATTGGCGTCGCCTATCTTGCTTCTGCTCGCCGTCTCCTCGGGGTGAACCAGCAGCGACCAGTGGGACGTCACTCCGGGCGTAGGCGGCGTCAGGCCTGAGCCATGCATGCCAAGCAGCTGTCCTGGCCTCAGGTAGGTGCTCAGCATGATCAGCACGAACAGCGCCATGTCGCGACGCCCAGCCGACACTAGGGCGTTCATGAGCCCAAACCACACACCCAGGGCCTCGGGCCTTCGCGAGCGGCCTGGGCACAACTTGTACCAGCCTCGGAGGGCCCGCCAGGCCCGGGGCAGCCGCCTGGCGCCCAGGCGGTTGTAGGCCGGGCGGAGGTGCAGCCAGCCCGCCAGCGTCTTGGCCCCCCTCGAGGCCTCCACGCCGGCGAAGAAAGTCTTCTCGAAGTATGCGGCGAAAAGGCCGTCCAGCACGTCGTCCGCGATGCTGTCGACGTCCTTCCCCCTCGACTCGACGAACTGCTTGAACCTGCTCACCTCCAGCCTGTACTCTGTGTGCACGGGCCTTGTCACAGCCCGCTTCTCCAGCAGCGTCAGCCCGTCGCTCTGCGCCTCCATGGCCTCCTCGAGGTACTTGCGGAGGCGGGACTTGGACCGGTCCAGCAGCGTCCGCTGGCGCTTGGCGCTGACGCCCTCGCTGACGGATGTGGTGCCAGTGCTCGACGAGGGCGAGCGCTTCCGATGACGACGATCGGGCGGCTCGGCGAAGTTGCCGCTCGTGAGGTCGGCCATGGCCTCCGCCATCTGCTCCAGCGTCTTGGCAGTCGTGGCTGCCTGGCGCCCCGCTGGCAGAGGGGCGAGGCCGGCTGCAGGCCGGAGGCTCAAGGCGCGCTCTCGCCGCGGCTGGGCCGAGGCGTGGCACCCTTGCCTCGGGGGGGCTGCCAGTCCGCGCGCCTTCGACAGCCGCGAAGCCGCCGCCGCGGGCGTGGGCCCTGGGGCGCTGCTGCCACGGGCCCGCGCTCCTGCCCCATGGGCGGGGGCCGACAGGGTTCGGCTCTTCCGCGCGGCCGGGGCGTGCTTCATTGCTTAGAGCCAAGGGGGCGACCGACGGTCCAGAGTCCTGCTCAGGGTTTGCTGGAATAGGCTGGCTGCTGATGTAATTCATGATGTTCGGGCTTGGCTGCTGCTCCGATATGTAAGCTTGGCTGCTGGAGTGGGCTGGCTGCTGATGTAATTCGTGGTGTTCATGATGTCATTCGCGATGTTCACGAACGCCTATATCGTTAACGTTGTGTGGCTTTTCTGAATGAACGTAATGATGTTGGCTATCTTCTTGTACTTTATGTTGACTGTTACCCAGAAGCTCGTGTTCACATTCTTGCTCATGATGATGATAAAGAGGCTCCGACGTTTGCTTGCTGACGACGTGGTTTCCGTGGGGCTCCTTGGGGTCCTGGGTGTCTGGCCGAGGTATATGAGGCGGGATGCGCCAGGCCAATGAGCAGGAAGCGTTATCATCAAAGATACGAGAGGCCTCGTCCGCCGCCCCGTTGAGCTCACTCGGGATCCAGCGGACGATGAGACGGATGTTGCGAGCTAGGAGGCATGCATTGATGCGTCTGATGACTGCCAACATCGAGAACTCTTTTGATCGAGACCGACAGATCGACAGTACAACTCCCATGTTGTCGCAAAGATGCACGTGCCTGATGTCGTGGCCCCACCGCGACTGGGCGAGGAAGCGCACCGAGGCAAGGACTGCACGGGCTTCCAAAATGGCGATGCCCTCAGCCCTATCCCAGGTCCCGCTGCGGTAGACGGCCCAGCGCCCCTGGTCGAGCCACCCGGCCGGCACCTCCTCGAAGCTCTCGTCGAGGGCCCAGGCGCCGTCCGATGCCTCCTCGGGCGCCGAAGGGCGCCATGGCCCGGAGCCGCTGTCGTCGACGAAGCCCGCATGCCGCATAGCACGCTGACGCGGCGCCAGCTCCAGGTCGAGGCGGAAGCGGCTCCGCTCGGCCACGCGCCCGACCCGAGCGACCTCCCTGACGTCCACCATGGTGGAGGCGACGGCGAAGCCGCTCTCGGACGCGTCCGACGCCGTGACACAACGGTTCCAGGGCAACGCCCAGTCGCTGCTGAGGAAGACGAGGAGGCCCCGGAAGCAGCTGAGCTCCTCGCGGACGGACGCCCACATCTCTTGCCGCTCCCAGCAGCTGGCCTGCACGAAGGCGTAGCAGGCGGAGAAGACGCAGAGCACCTCTCGCCTCACCAGCCCAGCATACGTGCAGTGGCCCAGGAGGCACTCCAAATCCTGACCCGAGAGTCTGCCTCGTTGCAGCGCGTAGGCCAGGGCCCTCTCCAAGCGGCAGCGCCGCTTGCTGGTGATGGATGTGCAGAGGCGCTCGCAGTCCACGACGATGCCGAGCGCCGACCCCTTCCTCTCGAAGAACTCCACCTCGTGGATGTCGAGCTTCATCTTGTTGAAGGCCGCCACCTTCTCGTCCAGCGCCCTCTCGACTGAGTTCGCGTCCTGCCCCGGCGCGCCCAGGTTGTCCACGTACACGTAGTGCCAGAGGTCCTGCTCGCGAGCCCCGCCCACTCAGAACACCATGGGCTCGCCGCGGTCGGTCGCAAGCCGCGCCTCCCGCAGCAGGTCGCACTGCCTCGCCAGGTTTGTGTTGGCGTTCTGACAGAAGTACAGCGACCACGAGCACCCCATAGGCAGGGCTCGGCAGCAGGGGTACACCACATCATCGCCGCTTGCCACGCGGCCCTCCACAGTCTCCACTGAGTCTAGGCGGAGCTCGCTAACGGTCAGGGCGGGGAAGGCGAAGAGGGGGCTCATCCAGGGCGGCATCACCATCCTGTGGAAGCAATTCTCCACGTCGCCGACGCCGAGGCGCAGGCGGAGCGCCCGCAGGATGCCCCAGCTCGAGTCCTTCAGCAGGCACGGGTCGCCGTCCACGGCGACCTCGAGGCGCGAGAGGCCCTCCGCCGTCAGCAGGTCTACCCGAGGTGGAGGTAGTAGCCGCTGGTTGGCAGGGCGCGCATCTGTGATCATCCGCATCTTCTGTCTACCCTTCTCCCATACGAAAAAGGCTCCGACAAATTCAACAGGCTCCGACGTATATCGTAGCATGCCACTGGAATGCAACCTCTTCATGAATCGAACCAGTAGCCGCCTACTCTTTGTGAACGCTGGGTCCAGGTGAGGCCGCGCTGGATCGCTCTGTCGGAGGCGTTCAAAATCTGGGACACTTCGCAGCATCCGCTCTCCACGACCCTCCAGAAAACGTAGGCCCTCTGCGTCGAGAAGCCGCTCCAGGCGCGGGGCGTCCTGGGTGCTCTCAGGCAGTGACGCGAGCCCGAGCTGGAAGGGAGCTACGTTCGGCTGGCCCGGCTCCTCGTAGGACCCGCGACCTCGGAGCAGCTCTAGATAGGCCGCTCTCGGCGAAGGCGCGTCAGGCGCCGGCTCCTGGGCTCGTACCAGTCCATCGACGCGCGCAGCCACTTCGCTGTGGATGTCCGTGCCGCCGCCGCTGCCGGCTGCAGGCGAGCCGGCCGCCTTTGCCGACCAGTTCAGGGCGTCAATCGCCCTGTTGACCAGTCGTACGTGCAGATAGCGACCTCGCAGCCCGCGGCTAAGACGACGACCTCCACGTGCTGCATGTGGCTCCTCCAGCCGCGATAATGGGAACAGATGGCGTTCTCCGCGAGAGGCTGGAAGGCGCCCAGCACCGGGCCAAGTCAGCTGCGCGCCGAGGGGGGGCCCATTCCCCTCGGCGATCTCCTCGCTCATGATTTCTCGGCGGCCGCGGGGTTCCCGGCCTTGGGCAATGCGCCCCTGCCACGACCGCGACCGCCGTCACCACGTCCTCGCCCACGGCCCCTCGGCCCCTCGCCGGCTGTGCCCTCGAGCGCGTCGTCGCCGCCAGCTCCGCTGCCACCTCCAGGGAGACCGCGAACCCGCTGGGCCCCCGTCTCCATGTCGATCTCCTCCTTCGCTCGCTTCGCCCCGTACTGCCGCAGCTCGGGCGCGATGGCGTCCACCGCCGCGGTCACTCCACTGTAAAAGCGAGCCATCTGCCAGTTCGGTGCTCGCCCAGGGATCCTGTATGCGTCTAGGATGGTCTGGAACCTTCGCGCCAACACCTCGAAGCTGGCCAGCGCGGGGACATTGAGCTGGTCGAAGGTAGAGGCGTAGAACATCATGTCCACGAGACAGTTCAGCTCGTGCATCACTCGATCATTCACGTCCACCTGCTTTGTGCGAGCCCACAGCTGAAGCCACAAACGCGGGTCGCCCCCTGTCCTCTCGATGTGCTTGGAAGCTCTCCTGCACCGCCTTGCGGTATGGCTTGTACCTCTCGCCCTGCTCATCGTAGTCGATCCACAGTGTGCGAGCGCCCTCCGCCACTGGAGGCGGCGTCGCCGTGCCGCCGACGGCGTCCGCACCCTCGGGCGCCTCGGCTGACGGCCCAGGCGGCGCTCCAGGGGGCGGAGCCGACGGAGCTGCCCCAGCAGCTCCTCTCGGCGGGCTCGCACGAACTCGTCCACCTCCGTGAGAGGGACGAGCTCGGCTCGGCGGCCCTGCCCCCGGCGGAGGATCATCGCGTCGTAGTCCGAGAGCCTGAAGTCATCTGGCTCCAGCACCACCTCGCCCCCCAGGTTGCCAGCGCGGCCGCTCTCCGCGAGCACCCAGGCGTGACCGCGCGGCGTGTCCAGCGGCCCCGCCTGGGGATACCCTGGGTTGGCGCCGTCGCCGGCGGCGCCCAGCGCAGGGGCGGCACCCGCGTCGGAGCCGGCAGCCGCGTCGCCAGGGGGCCCGCCGTCGGCCCCGGCCGCTGCCGCCGCTGCGCCGCGGCGCAGGGGGAGGCGGCGAGGCAAAAAGCGGCCGCCGAACAGGGTGTCGAGCGGCACCACCTCACGGTCGGGCATCACCACGTCCGCGACCTCGATCGGTGGGTCACCCGCCGCAACTCCGTCCTCCAGGGCCAGACGTCGGCCCTCGCGGATGTAACCTTTCAGGGCGTTCAGGTCAAGCGCCTCCTTGAACCTGTAGGCGGGCTTGTCGAGCCGAGGAAGACGCCCGTCGGGGCGCAGGCCGACGATCCGCACCACGCCGTCGACGCCCTCGCTGCCGTCCAGCATCTCCGAGTACATGTCATAGTCTGGGGTCAGGATGACCCACCTGGCGTGCGTCTGCGGCCACAAAGCCACACGCTCGTGGTACACGTCGTCCCCATCGTACCAGGCCAGGTAGTGCCTACCTGGCAGGAGGCGCCTCAAGAACTCCGCCTCCGCGCCGAGCCCAACGAGCGCCATGGCCTCTGCCGCGTCCGAGGAGCCTACGCCCCACGCTCGTCACCCAGCCGATGCCCGTCTGCACCGCCCAGGTGACCGCGCCGATGATCAGCACCTCTTCCCTGCTGAACTCCGTCGGCGGGCAGGCCACCGGCTCCGGGCACACGCACGCGGGCGCCGCTGGGCACACACAGGGCGGCGCCTCCGCGCACGTCTCCGGGCAGACCAGCGGCTCCGGGGGAACGGGGCAGGCCTGCCTCCGCGTGCCCAGCGCAAGCAGACCCGCGGCTATCGGGCCACTGAGGATCTGCGGGAGGGACACGGGCCGCATACAGCTCAAGGCCGCAGGTCGAAGAGAAACCACTCAGCCAAAACAGAGCAGCTACAGAGAAGCTGTTCGGCACCGCAGTGCGATTTCCCAAAACAGTGCAAGCACGACGGGGCAAAGACCCCCGCGGGGCGAAGCGCGATTATCCACGCGCCCACGCACCGAGAGGGTTGGGGTCCACGACAGGGCCCGCTATTTTACATCATTCATGTGCACGCACCCCCATGATCATGATCATGATCATCGACACGGTCGTCGTCGATGTGGTCGTTTTCACTGTCTTTGTCATTGTCGTTGTAGTCGTCGTCGTCGCCGTCGTCGCCTTCGTTGTCGTCGTGTTCGTCGGCATCGTCGCCCGTCGTCGTCATCGTCGTCCGTGTTCGTCTTTCTTGTCGTTGCCGTCGTTGTCGTCATCTTCGTCTGCTTCCGCGTTGGAGCCACGGGCCGAATAAAATTGGGTGGTCGCCTCCGCGGCATTGCCACGTCGAATACACCAGAATTGTGCGACATGGCAACGTTGCGCGCAAAACTGTCTTGTATTTTGTTCGCCGGCCTGTCGTTGTCCCGTAGCGAACGGGTTGGCGCTCTATGTGTTCCCGCCTCGCGGCGCTGCCACGTGGCGGATATAATGTTCCGTATCCATCTGGCTCAAGGCGCGGTGGCTCAAGTCGGCCGTGCTTCTCGTTTTGAGCAGGCGCCCATCGCTCGGCACCCGCCCGCGGCTTGATCCGGATTGGGGCCGCCCTGCGCGAGCCACGGCGCTCGCGGCGAGGCGAGGGGCTGCAGCGCAGCTCGCGGGGCGCAGGCGCCGTTCGCCTGCCCGAGGAGCGCATGTATGGCGGACACGCCGTGCCCGCCGTCGCAGCCACCGTCGACGACCTCCCCCCTCGAGGACGGTGGGAACGCAGGTGGCTATTGGTCTGGATACCGGACCCCCCTGCCGCCGCCGCGGACGCCATAGCAGCCCCTGCGCCTGGCCCAGGCGGAGGAGGCAATCCAGAACGTGAGCGCCGAGGAGCTGAAGGAGTTGGTCAGCCACCTTTGTCGCGAGATCCCGAGATCCTCTTGCTCCATCCGCACGCGCCGATAAACCGGATGATCATGGATGTGCAGATCGCGGTCAGGCCGCTGGCACAGCGGACCAGGCCGCCGCCGCCGCCGCCGACACCGGCGTAGGCGAAGGGCGCGGGCCAGGGCGACAGCCATACAGTGCTCGTGGGGGAAGCCCCAGAGGCGCCGCGGCCTCCCGGCAGCCTGATGCCCAAGAACCTGATGGCCGCCCCGCCGGTAGCGTCGGGCCGTCCACAGGGGCGGAAGCGGGCGGCCTCGCAGCTTCCGCAGGCGACCCAGCGAGCCGGTCTGCTGGCACGCCGCTCGGCGGAGGCGTCGGAGCGTGCGCGGCGGCCGAACCATGCCGCACGCCGCCGCGCCGAGCCGATGCGCAGCTGGAGCTGCCGTCGGTCCCGTAGTTCCCCAAGCTCGACCCCGCAGGCGCGCAGGGGCCCGAGGACGAGCAGGACGAGGAGCCCGAGGACGAGGTCGAGCAATTCGACTCAGTGGGCGCGATGCAGATGAGCATCAGGACGGACGGCACGTGTCGCGTCCCAGTCTTCGTCCACGAGTCTTTGGAGGAGCTTGCGTATCTCACGGATCCCTTCACCATTGACGTGAGGCCGAATATGCAGTGGAAGACGGTGCGCAGTGAAGCCGTGAAGGCTGCCGCCGCCAAGCTCCACACCGCCAAGTCTCTGCACATGGTCTTGGCTGTAGTGAATGTTGACGCCGTATCGGCTTTGGAAGTGCGCAATAAAGCTACCATCGGCGATATCTTGCACGGGCTTGCAGAGGACGATTGCATCCTGCTGCGAGCTGTGGTCCGGCCTTAGCACGACTGCTATTACACCTGATGGCAAATGTGCAGATGTGCAGGGTCTAGCCTCTTGTAAAGCTGTATGTACCCTCTCAGCTTTAATTCATCTAGGCCGAGCTTCTGAGACAGGCGCTGCCATTACACCCCCAGGCAAATGTGCAGTATGCCCCGAATCAGTTTGCTTATTCACTTGACAGCTGTAGTTGCAGCGTTGCTTGTGATTAGTGCCATCCCCAGGCAGAACCAGCAATGGCGCTAGCTAGTCCTTGCTTGCTATTGTCATGCTTTGCTCATGTCACGCGAAGCGCGGGCTCGTGATGATAGGCTCTTGGCTCCTACACTGTGGAGCCCTGTTGGCATGTGTGCTTGTAGGCAGGCCAATGTGCGCATGTGCAGCAGCATCTAAAAAACGGGGCGACCCCCGTTTTTAGTCCTCGGGACATTTTTCGGCATAACCTCTTGAGACGTCTTGCACAACCCTTGCAGAACAAAACATCCCCCCTCCCCCCACCCCCCACACGCTGCCACGTGGCGAGTGCAGTGGGATTGTCTATGTTCGGTCCGCGCGGCATTGCCACGTGATGAATTGAATGTATTGCTACTTTTTGTTCGCTACCCTTGCCGTTGCCACGTGGCGAGTTGAGTGGGATAGTATTTTTGTGTACCTCTCAGGCTTTGCTACGTGGCGTTGCCATGCGGTGAGCGCAGAAGAGTAGCATTTGTTGCCGTCCCGCTTCGTTGCCACGTGCCGAGTCGAGTGGAGTACTTCTGTTTCGCTCCGCAGGCGCTGCCTCGTGGCAAAGAATGTGAAGCAGTATTTGTTTCGCTCCCCCAGTGTGGCCACGTGGCGATTTGAGCGAACAAATGTGCGTTCCGCCTCGCAGGCGTTGCCACGTGGCGAGTCGTAGAGGGGAACAGTTTGTGTGCTCGCTCCCCCGTCGCTTCCACCTGGCAACCCGCGCGGAATAGTATTTGTGTCAGTCTCGCAAGCGTTGCCACGTCGCGAAGAGAGTGGGGTGGCACCTTTGTTCGCCCCCCCAGGCGTTTGCCACGTGGCGAGTACAGTGTAATAGTTTCAGTTTCTGGCCGAAGAGGGAGGAGGGAAGAGGAGAGAGGAACGAAGAGGGAGGGGGGGGACTAGAGAGGAAGCAGGAGGGAGAAGGGCGGAGGGAACAGGAGGAGGAGAAGGAGGAGGTGAGACTCAGGAGGGAGGAGGGAGGGGGCGGGAAGGAGAAGGGAGGAAAAGGGAGAGAAGGCGAGAGGCAGGAGGAGTGAGGAGTGAGGAAGGATGAGAGGATAATAGGAATCCTGGGAGGAAGAGCGGGGAGTTGGAGGAGGCGGAGGAGCGAGGGGGGGCCAGCAGAAATCGCATCGGCAGAACTCACCCTCGGAAAAGATCGCCCAGAAGAAGTCGCCTGGGAGAGGGGGCCCAGAGCAAGGCGCCCCAGAAGAAATTACCATCGGAAGAAATCGCCCGGAAGAACTCTTCCAGAAGAGCTCGCCCAGAACTATTCGCCCCAGAAGAAATCATCATCGGAAGAAACCTTCCGGAAAACCTCATCCGGGGGACATCGCGCGGAAGGAAACGCCTCGGGAGAAATCGCCTTCGGAAAAACTCGCCCAGATGATCTCCTCGGAAAAAGTCGCCCGGAAGAATCGTCTCGGAAGGAAGCGCCTGGAAGAAGCCGCCCGGGAAAAAACGCCTGGAAGAAATGGCCCGGAAGAAAGCGTCCGGAATAAGTCGGTCGGAAGAAGTCGTCTGGAAGAAGACGTCGTGGAAGAAACCACGCTAGGAAGAGATCGTCGCGGAGCAGATCGAGGGAGAAGGGGGGACAAACCAAGGGGAGTTGGGGGATGCGCGAGCGGGGGGGGGAATTCTCGGACGAAATCGCTCGGAGAGAATCGTTCGGAAGAGGTCGTCCGGAAGAAATCGTCCGGAAAAAACGGTTCGGAAGAAGTCGCCCGGAAGAAATCGTCGCGGAAGAAATCTGCGTCGGAAGAAGTGGTCCAGAAAAAATCGCCTGGAAGAAATGGTATGGGAAAAACCGTTCGGAAGAAGTCGTTCGGAAGAAGTCGGCGCGGAAGAAACAGTAGGCTTTCGTCGCGTCAGCTTCACCTGCTTTCAGGGTGCACCCTGGCGACTTGCCTGTCGCCGCGAATGTGAGGCCGACCGATCGGACCGAGTCTCGCATTATTGTTCCAAACGTGGCGACTGGCACTGATACTGCATACATTACAGACAAGACGTGTGGAGAACGGCTTGCGGTTTTACCCGCCGATTGTACGGTCGTTCCGCTTCTGACATTGATGCTTGACCAAGGCTCGATCGGGACTGCAGTGGCAACGTTTGCGACGTTCCATTTGGGCAAAATGATCCACCCCAGGTTCGATAATATCCACATGATCATCAAGGACTTGAAGAACGCAGAGAAGCACTGTATGGATTCAATTTTTATGGTGTGCAAAATGTGGTCAGCCTACCTGCGCGGCATGAATAACGGGCTATTCAATAGCGAAGCCAATTACACGAAAAAGACAAGGCTGCTGGACGTATGCTCACAAACTTCTGATATCGATTCTCCAGTTTTCAGGAAGTATTTGCATCGCATTGCCAACGATTGGAATATGCCCTGTGACAGTATGGCGGCGATACAAGCCATATTGGACGACGTATTGCAGAAGGGTTCGTTCAATCACAATATGAGCCAACCGAAACAGGCCAACTTGTTTGCATGGAACAAAGCTGCACGCGAACACATCCCTGAATTCTGGGGCACCAAGATGGTGCTGGAGTCACAATTGGACGACGTCGATCCCGACTCAAACGATTCTTCTGCTGTCAGGAACCCTTCGGCGCAGCAACTGAAAATGTTGCAAGCTGGAGGTGTCCTACGTTTAGCTTGCAGGCTCAAGGTGGTATCGATGCACGATAACGTGAACATCGTGAAGGCTGGGACATGGGCGCGCCGTTTCCACGGTCATACATGCACGGCCAATGGCAATCGCAAGTGAGGTGGTTGCGGCAAGCCGTTCAGATTGACAAGTCGGCTTGCAATCAGCCTGTTCGGCATGCCGCAACCGCCAAATTTGCAGATGCATTGGGCGCGCGCGGCCGCTGCGCGCCCCTTTGTTCAGACAGGTTGCAGAGAATCCATGTTCGGGTTGGTGCACAATTGGTGGGTGGCAGTTCCAGGACCAAGCGTGGAACGCAGTTCGCGCTGCCCCCGACGACAGTGGCAAGTTGAAATTCATGGGCATACGCCCACGGGAGAGCGACAGGGCCACGAAGGCATTATCGCTGACGCTGCGCATTGCTCAGAATAGAGTGTGGGCCATGAGCAAGCACCGCCTGCCCCCTGATAACCATGCAACTGCGGCGTCAACATCCGCGCACGTCGCCGACGGAGCCTGCGCGACCATGAGTACGGACCATCAAACCTTACTGCTTCTGAGAGACGTTCGGCGCGCGAAGGCAGCAACGCAGGCGCCGTGGAACGACTTGGCCCTGGTTGCAGAAGATATGCCTGTCAGAGCGCTGTGTGAATTCGTTTGCCGTGACAAGCATGGCAGCAGGTCATTCGCTGGGGGGGCATTTGCTTAAGGCATGCTTTGGGCAATGGCTGGCAACGGGAGTTGCGAAGACACCCGTGGCGCGCTGCGGCTGGATGCGCGGGCAATTTCGAACAACAAGGCTTCATTGCGACAGGCTTCAGCATCTAGTCGACGCGAGGGGAGTGTTCGAGGCGTGCGGGGTGCCTCGCAAACCAGGCGTGGACAATCGAGGTTTCAACAACCAGTTCAAGATGCTGAACAAACAGCGATGGCATCTAAGTGCAGGAGCTGCAGGCGCAACTTACCAACGAGCTGGCCCAACATTCTGCGGACAAAAAACCACGACCTACCTTGGGCGGGGAGTGGGTGAGCAAGGCTGCGGCGGCATGGTGATGGCTACGCGAATATCTACGGCGTCGGCGCACGGGCAATCCTGTGGGCCTGGGCGCGGCCCGTTTCACGGAGCTCGTGCCAGCTCTACAAGTCGTCCAGTGCGGAGGTCGTCTCTGGTTGTCCCTTGGCCACCTCGCGTGGGCCTTCTTGGGCTGGCAGCTGCGCCGTGGCGTCTTTGACGACATTCGCACTTGCCAAGGGCCAAGTCTCGGCAAACATGTTGCGCGGTATTTCTGCATCGACTGCTGCGGCCGCTTCAGGTTTTGAATATTGGAATTGGGGTTTGGTTTTCTGGTTTCTACGGTGAGCTTCTGCTGTCTAGGATGTTCGGGCCATGCGTTTGAGCTGCTGGGCGCAGCAGTCGGTAAAACTGCAGCAGCATTTGCATAACACCTTGAGGATCCCGTTGCTTGTCTCCGCGCCACGGACCCACCCGACTGGAAGGTCGCCCCTGCGGCGGCCTTCGCGCTGGCCGACACTGGAGTTGCCATGCAGCAGATCGCAGAACCAGCTTGCCTCATGAGGCGCTCGCTGACGACGTCTGCTAACGCGTTGGACTTTAATGACCTCATGCAGTGCGCTCGCTCCAGTGGCGATACTGACGCGCCCGAAGGGGCGACGACTCCAAGGGCGCCTGCAACATCATTGGTCGATTACTGAAACCCGACGACCCTGCCAACGCCACGGGCGATGTGATCTACAAGTCCTCTACGACCGACGCGCAGTGAACATCGGCGTTTGATGACGCGCTGGTCGAGGCAATGTCCGAAGACCTCGACGCCGAAAAAAAGAACGAACCCCCAGGGGTCGGGGGGGCTATCAAGGGTGGCAAGATGAGGCGCCGATGCGCCGAATATAAACTGCACCAAAAACGGAAACTTGCCGGCTTGGGCCCTGCGGGCCCGAAACAGAAAAACGCAAAGACAAAGGCCAAGGCAAGGGCAACGCCGAAGCCCGTGGCAGGCCACCCTCCAGAGGGAGCAGCCGCCTCCCCCTTCCACCGCCGTCGCCGCCGCCTCCACCGCCACCGCCGCCAGCGCCTCCAGTGCCTGCGCCAGCGCCAGCACCGCCGCCGCCAGCGCCAGCACCAGCACCTCGAGTGCCAGCGGTAGCACCAGCGCCGGCGCCTCCGCTACCACCGCCAGCGGCAGCCCCCCCGCCACCAGGAAGGATGCATGTTCATGGACCACCTGTTATTCCAGGCCTGGTTTACATTGCAGTTGGGCGTGGGCGTTGCGGCCGATTGAACGGGCAATTCCAGCCTCACTACAGCCCTGGTTTACGCGACGCACCGTCTTGGAAGATGCGCGTCTGGCGTCTGGGACACTGCCTCAAGCAAATGAGCAAACCGATCACCGCTGTTTCGAATGCTCGTGCAGACGCCAGAGAGAGACGAAGCGTGGGTGCGCAGGTGGCTAAATTAGAACAGAACGCGCTTGCCATCTTTGATGTACTAAGTTGCTGTGAACACGCATCGGGCGTGGAAGAGTGGCATTGGGCTCCTGCTAGATGTTGTGGGCATTGGGTGTGGTAGAATGGCGCATGGGCCTCCTGCTGCTGCCGCGCTGACTCAGTACGCGCCTGGTAAAACAAGAAGACATCAACATTATCGTCGTCGTCGTCACCGTCGGCACCGTCATCATCATCATTGTCACCATCATCAAAATCATCGCCATCAATGTCACCTCCGATTCTAAACATCATTAACTTCACCAGCTCCCATCCTCACTCTCACCATCGTCATCACCAGCCATCGGTAGCACCGCCATTATCATCACCATCAGAACTCAGTGATATATATATATATATATATATATATATATATATATATATATAAAAAAATATATGTATGCGTACATATATATATATAGGCCGCAGCACCCACCATGAACCCCCCTTTTCTCTTGGAAGACGCCAAAAAATAGGGGCGGGTGCGGTTGGAGTTTCGGGTGTCGCGTCGTGTTGTGGTGGTAGGATCTGGAGTACATGCGTGTGTGTTGGAGACGGAGGGAGCCTGTTGAGTATCGGGTGTTGTGTTGGAGAAGGAGGCTGTTGAGTACTGGGTGTTGTGTTGGAGACGGAGGGAGTTGAGTAGAAGGTTATTCCCAACCATCCTGTGGTGTTGGGTCCTCGTTTTGAAGAGACGGTGCCCGCGTCCTCTCCTCTCCTCTCCTCCCCTTCCCCCTCCTCCCTCCTCCCCCTCCTTGCCTCTGCTCTCGGCACACCTCTCACGCGTTTCGTAGCCCCATAGGGAGCTCCACCGAAGGCCCCAGTGGGGGTGTCCACATGCGGTTCCCCCACCCAGGGCAGCGTTTCGTGGCCCCATAGGGAGCTCCACCGAAGGCCCCAGTGGGGGTGTCCACATGCGGTTCCCCCACCCAGGGCAGCGTTTCGTGGCCCCATAGGGAGCTCCACCGAAGGCCCCAGTGGGGGTGTCGCATGCGGTTCCCCCACCCAGGGCAGCGTTTCGTGGCCCCATAGGGAGCTCCACCGAAGGCCCCAGTGGGGGTGTTCGCATGCGGTTCCCCCACCCAGGGCAGCGTTTCGTGCCCCATAGGGAGCTCCACCGAAGGCCCCAGTGGGGGTGTTCGCATGCGGTTCCCCCACCCAGGGCAGCGTTTCGTGGCCCCATAGGGAGCTCCACCGAAGGCCCCAGTGGGGGTGTTCGCATGCGGTTCCCCCACCCAGGGCAGCGTTTCGTGCCCCATAGGGAGCTCCACCGAAGGCCCCAGTGGGGGTGTCCACATGCGGTTCCCCCACCCAGGGCAGCGTTTCGTGGCCCCATAGGGAGCTCCACCGAAGGCCCCAGTGGGGGTGTCCACATGCGGTTCCCCCACCCAGGGCAGCGTTTCGTGCCCCATAGGGAGCTCCACCGAAGGCCCCAGTGGGGGTGTCCGCATGCGGTTCCCCCACCCAGGGCAGCGTTTCGTGGCCCCATAGGGAGCTCCACCGAAGGCCCCAGTGGGGGTGTCCACATGCGGTTCCCCCACCCAGGGCAGCGTTTCGTGGCCCCATAGGGAGCTCCACCGAAG
This sequence comes from Prorocentrum cordatum, assembly GCA_963575745.1. Taxonomy (NCBI): domain Eukaryota; class Dinophyceae; order Prorocentrales; family Prorocentraceae; genus Prorocentrum; species Prorocentrum cordatum. Next base: position 1,732,346 of record CAUYUJ010016726.1, on the reverse strand, counting down.
GCCCCAGTGGGGGTGTCCACATGCGGTTCCCCCACCCAGGGCAGCGTTTCGTGGCCCCATAGGGAGCTCCACCGAAGGCCCCAGTGGGGGTGTCCACATGCGGTTCCCCCACCCAGGGCAGCGTTTCGTGGCCCCATAGGGAGCTCCACCGAAGGCCCCAGTGGGGGTGTTCGCATGCGGTTCCCCCACCCAGGGCAGCGTTTCGTGGCCCCATAGGGAGCTCCACCGAAGGCCCCAGTGGGGGTGTTCGCATGCGGTTCCCCCACCCAGGGCAGCGTTTCGTAGCCCCATAGGGAGCTCCACCGAAGGCCCCAGTGGGGGTGTTCGCATGCGGTTCCCCCACCCAGGGCAGCGTTTCGTGGCCCCATAGGGAGCTCCACCGAAGGCCCCAGTGGGGGTGTTCGCATGCGGTTCCCCCACCCAGGGCAGCGTTTCGTAGCCCCATAGGGAGCTCCACCGAAGGCCCCAGTGGGGGTGTCCACATGCGGTTCCCCCACCCAGGGCAGCGTTTCGTGGCCCCATAGGGAGCTCCACCGAAGGCCCCAGTGGGGGTGTCCACATGCGGTTCCCCCACCCAGGGCAGCGTTTCGTGGCCCCATAGGGAGCTCCACCGAAGGCCCCAGTGGGGGTGTCCACATGCGGTTCCCCCACCCAGGGCAGCGTTTCGTGGCCCCATAGGGAGCTCCACCGAAGGCCCCAGTGGGGGTGTCCACATGCGGTTCCCCCACCCAGGGCAGCGTTTCGTGGCCCCATAGGGAGCTCCACCGAAGGCCCCAGTGGGGGTGTCCACATGCGGTTCCCCCACCCAGGGCAGCGTTTCGTGGCCCCATAGGGAGCTCCACCGAAGGCCCCAGTGGGGGTGTTCGCATGCGGTTCCCCCACCCAGGGCAGCGTTTCGTAGCCCCATAGGGAGCTCCACCGAAGGCCCCAGTGGGGGTGTTCGCATGCGGTTCCCCCACCCAGGGCAGCGTTTCGTGGCCCCATAGGGAGCTCCACCGAAGGCCCCAGTGGGGGTGTTCGCATGCGGTTCCCCCACCCAGGGCAGCGTTTCGTAGCCCCATAGGGAGCTCCACCGAAGGCCCCAGTGGGGGTGTTCGCATGCGGTTCCCCCACCCAGGGCAGCGTTTCGTGGCCCCATAGGGAGCTCCACCGAAGGCCCCAGTGGGGGTGTTCGCATGCGGTTCCCCCACCCAGGGCAGCGTTTCGTGGCCCCATAGGGAGCTCCACCGAAGGCCCCAGTGGGTTCGCATGCGGTTCCCCCACCCAGGGCAATAGGGAGTTCGCATGCGCACCCAGGGCAGCGTTTCGTTAGGGAGCTCCACCGAAGGCCCCAGTGGGGTTCGCATGCGGTTCCCCCACCCAGGGCAGCGTTTCGTAGCCCCATAGGGAGCTCCACCGAAGGCCCCAGTGGGGGTGTTCGCATGCGGTTCCCCCACCCAGGGCAGCGTTTCGTGGCCCCATAGGGAGCTCCACCGAAGGCCCCAGTGGGGGTGTTCGCATGCGGTTCCCCCACCCAGGGCAGCGTTTCGTGGCCCCATAGGGAGCTCCACCGAGGCCCCAGTGGCTGCCCTCGCATGCGGTTCCCCCACCCAGGGCAGCGCTTCGTGGCCCCATGGGGAGCTCCACCGAAAGCCCCCGTGGCGCAGTTCGCATGCGCTTCCCCCACCCAGGGCAGCGTTTCGTGGCACCATAGGGAGCTCCACCGAAGGCCCCAGTGGCGCAGTTCGCATGCGGTTCCCCCACCCAGGGCAGCGTTTCGTAGCCCCATAGGGAGCTCCACCGAAGGCCCGCCCCGGTGGCGCAGTCCGCATGCGGTTCCCCCTATCCAAGGCAGCGCTTCGTGGCCCCATATGGAGCCCCACCGAAAGCGGCACCCGCAACGCGTTACCAACAATTGCTTATGGTTGGGTCTTTCGCCAGGATAATTTTTCAAGCTCAGCTTGGGGAGGGAGCTTGTTGAGTATCGGGTGTTGTGTTGGAGAAAGAGGCTGTTGAGTACTGGGTGTTGTGTTGGAGACGGAGGGAGTTGAGTAGAAAGTTCTTTTGAAGTTCAGCTTGGGGAGGGGGCCTGTTGAGTATCGGATGTTGTGTTGGAGAAGGAGGCTGTTGAGTACTGGGTGTTGTGTTGGACACGGAGGGAGTTGAGTAGAAGGGAGCTCAACAAGTCTTCCAAACAAGAGCCTTAAAAGTGAGTCCGAACATCGTAGGAAACATATACAAATTCATATATAATCATGAGAAAAGGGGGGTTCTTGGTGCAGCTTGGGGAGGGGGCCTGTTGAGTATCGGGTGTTGTGTTGGAGAAGGAGGCTGTTGAGTACTTGGTGTTGTGTTGGAGACGGAGGGAGTTGAGTAGAAGGTTCTTTTCAAGTTCAGCTTGGGGGGGAGCCTGTTGAGTATCGGGTGTTGTGTTGGAGAAGGAGGCTGTTGAGTACTGGGTGTTGTGTTGGAGACGGAGGGAGTTGAGTAGAAGGTTCTTTTCAAGTTCAGCTTGGGGAGGGAGCCTGTTGAGTATCGGGTGTTGTGTTGGAGAAGGAGGCTGTTGAGTACTGGGTGGTTGTGTTGGAGACGGAGGGAGTTGAGTAGAAGGTTCTTTTCAAGTTCAGCTTGGGGAGGGAGCCTGTTGAGTATCGGGTGTTATGTTGGAGAAGGAGGCTGTTGAGTAATGGGTGTTGTGTTGGAGACGGAGGGAGTTGAGTAGAAGGGAGCCCAAAAAGTCTTCCAAAACAGAGCCTCAAAATTGAGTCCGAAAATCGTAGGAAACATATATAACATCATATACAATCATGAGAAAGGGGGTTCTTGGTGGGTGCACAGGGCTACATATACATATCAAAACACAAATGTTATCCATCAGAACCCATCAAATTATAGACACACGCATCCCCGTTACTGATCTAACCCCCCCTGATCTAAACCCCCGCGGGGTTTTCTCGACTGGGGCAGCGCCCCGTTGACCCCAGCGTGCATCGCAGACTCCAGGGCCCTCGGTCGACGCCTGGCTCGCGCGCGCGGAGAGGGGGGGCCCCGGATCCACCTGAGCTCTCGAGCGACAGCAGGCCAGAAACGCACTGCCTTACATTCGTGAGCTTCAGCGAAACTGTAGCGTGCATCAACGATGGACAAGGTTTCGCGGCGCATGAGACTAGCTCGGGTGAAATGACCGATCAGCTTTCGATTCTTACCGCCGCCAGCCTTCCCCGTGCCCAAGGCAAAATCGACGGCGAGACGCAGCTGTCACATCCGCTGAGAACTGATTATGATTGCGCGTCTCTCCCCGTCAAACAATAGCCCAGTGAACTCGCTGGCGGGCTCGGCTTCCGAGGCCTCGCGACAGCCGAGACCCGCGCCTTCGATGGTCTGGCGGGCCTTGAGGTGCGATGGGGGGGCCTCTTGAGGATCGAAATAAACGACGGCAAATCCATGCATTCGTAAGCAGCGCGCTTAAAGGAGGTGTTACCAAGCATCTCGCAAACCCCCCGACCGGAGACCTCGCCCATGCCTTCCAGACCAATAGCTGTCATGCCAGAGGAGACGGCGGCCTGGCAGAAGAAAAGCGCCCAGCGCCAGCCCGTTGGATGGGCGTGGAGGAGAAGCGAGCAAGCGGGGCCCATGCGGGCGCGCTCCTTATGCCAGAGGCCTGGAATTGACGTTTTAACTTCGGGCAGCACAAGTAGCTCGCTCATCCTGTCCCCAATGCGATTCCATGCAAAATGCGGCAATGACATCGCGCCGAGCAGCGTGGTGCGGCTACTCCTCGTCGACCTCGACGCGGCCCCAGGAACTGCTGGTCGTCGCGCGGTTTTGGCGGGGGGGGCGAAAATGTGAATTCTCAGCGCGGGCGTCGAACATCGCGCAAAGCGAAGCGTCTTGTGCGCGGGCGAAAAAGACACCCGCTGCGGCCGGGCGACTGGCGGAGAAACCCGCGACGCCCCTTGCGCGCAGGTCGCCGCGAAACTCGCTAGGCATAGCAGGCCGACTTATGGGCGCAGGGTCGGAGTAGAGAAGCAGGCAAGCCCGTCGTCGGAGGCGGCCGCGCAGCCCTCCTCACGAAAGGAAGGCCCGCGGCCTCGGCGTCGCGCGGGCGCCGCAAAGCTCCCGGAAGGCTCCCGCGGCGTCGCCCAGATCGGCAGGCGGGGGGCCGACGGGCCGGCGCGACGACTCCTTCAGCTCCCCGCGGCGCGATGGGTGCCCCGCGGGTCAGACGGCGGAGGGCGGGGCGGCAGCTCCCCCGGGGGCCGCTCGCCCCGCAAGCGCCTCGCGGCGAGGCGCCTCTGCGAGGCGGGGCCGCGGTCAGGCGTGGCGGCAATTTCGGCCAGGCCTCGCCGCTGGCGAAGCGAACTCGTTCTTTTCGTCCTTGTGAGCCTTGCGCCCTTCAAAGGCTGTCTGTCGCTCCCTCGCGGCCAGGCGCTCGTTCGCTGGCTCCATGCCCGCCCCGGTCTTCAGCCCGGGCGACGCGCAGAGCATGCCGCGCGCGGCCGAGCGGCCGAAGTGCAAGTGGGCCTCGTCGAAGGGATCGCTGACGACGGCCCCCTCGGGCCCCCCCTGCTCCCGACCCGTGAACTTCCCCTCGCGGTTCAGCTCGTTGAGCTGCGCCCGCCAGCGGGCGAGCGCCGCCCGGGCCAGCCGGGGCGGGCCCGGCCAATCGTGCGCCGCGCCGAAATGCAGCGTCTTCATCGCCGCGGCGTGCTCGCCCACTCTCGCGTCCGTCGCCTACAGCTTGCCGCCCGCCAGGAAGCGCCCGCGCCGCTGCTCCGGCGCCTGGAAATGCTCGGCGAGGAAGCAGAGCGGTCCTCCCACGAGAACTTCAGGATGGCCCCCGCCGCCGCGCGGAATCCGCGATGGCGGACCCCGTGCGCTGTTCTGCTGATGACCAGCATGCCCGCGTCGCCGTCGCCTCTTCGCTGGGCCCGCCTTCGCCTGCCCCCCGCCTCGCCAATCTCGAAATCACGTCGCCTTGCTTCATCTTCGAGACGCCGCTCTCCACGGGCGCGTCGTTCATGCGGTCGTCCATCTCTTGGCTGCGAAGCTTGCCCAGCTGCTCCATCAACCAGGCGTTGCTGTCCGCCTTGGGGCGCGGGGGCCACGCCCGGCCAGCGCCCGGCCAGCCGCGCCTCGACATCCGCCTCGCTGCTGGCCGCGTCGCCGCCCGCCGCGGGCTTCGCCGCGGGCGCGCCCGGGGCCTGCCGCAACTCGGCGCCGCGCTCGTCCGCGCGGGAAGTCCAGGCGCGCGAGATCGACCCAGTCCACGCGCGTCGCCGCGCCTTCCGCCATGGCCAGGCCCTGCGTCCCCGCGCGCACCGTCGGAGTGGGCATCTCCGCCCCGAGCGAGAAACCCCGGCTCGGGTCGGCCAGGCGCCCGCCTCCGCACGGGGCAGGAGGGGCGCGAGGGCGGAGCTGGGGGCGGGTGGCCTAGGCAGGCTGGCGGGCTCGCCCGGCGGGGCGCCCGTGCCGCCGATGCCCTCGCCATCGTCGACGCCGGTTAAAAGCTCGCCCCCAGCGATCTGCAGCGCCTGCCTCCCCCGCGGCCGTCTCGCAGGGCCAGGGCGCGACGCGGCAGCAGGCGTGGGCGCGCGACATCATACTCGGCAACGTCACCCGCTGGCATCATCACCCCAGCGCGGCAGGCCTCGCCCCTGGCGATCAGCACAGGCACCATCGACAGAAGGATGTCGCCGTTCCTCGCCCACCCGTTACAGAAGAGGCACGCGGCGCTTTCGCTGCCCCCACTGGGGAGCTCCCGCGAGGCCGCGAAGAACTTCACGCGCTGGAAGGTCTCCATGTCCGTGAAGATCTCATCGCGCACGTCGCTGTCGGGCGTGGCGACCACTCAGTGGCCGCGCGAGGGCGACGCCAGCGCGCGCAGGAACCGCTCATGGAAATGCCCGTCGCCGAAGGACTTCACCAGCGCCCTGTCGCCGGCTCGCAGCCACTCAAGCACGGCCCGCTCAAGCGGCATGGCTCCTCAGCCGTTCCTGCGCAGCCTGGCGCGCCGCCCAGCCCTCGCCTGGCTCTTCGCTGTCCTTGGCCGCTGAGCAGTCCGAGGGGGTCTCAGCCACTAGGGCCACCCCGCGGCCCTTGCTCGCCATGGAGAGCAGGCGGTTTCAACGAGCGACCGCCCCGCCAGCAGCCAACCCGCAGAAGGCGTCGACTGCCAGCTGCCAGGGCCAAGGCCCCCACGGCCCTTGAAATGCCCGCAGGGCATTCGCACTTCGCGCGCGTCACAACGGGGCAGGAGAGCTGGGGCGTCACGCGCGCCCGCTCACGGCAGGGCGCCTGCTTCGGGTATGCGAAAGAAAGGCAGGCAGGGCACTGGTCCCGCGTCTGCGCCAGGACCACGGCAGCTGGCGGGGGGATATCGCGCGCGATATGCAGGATGTCGCGGTGCTGTTTATCCAAAGCGAGCCACTTGGACCCGAATATCACCAGCGGTACAACGCTGGCGGAGGGCCATAACGCTGGTTCTGGATGCGCGTTCACAGAGTTTCAAACCTTGAGCGATCGGCCATGTTCACAACGGCCGATCGTGCAACATCGAGTGGTCCTCTGCCGGTGGCGTTCAACGTTGAACACCTGGCAGCGGGGTCGCTGCCTGTCGACACGACGTTGACCTACCATAGGATGGGGGGCGGCTTTGGCCTTCTGGAGCAATCGGTACCAATGGAAAATATTTGGAACGGATTGAACACGCAGACGAAATCAATGTCAAAGGTTCCGTTTCCCATTGGGGTCGGCCGGGGATTGACCGCGGGCGACCTCGTTACCTCCGCGGGCGCGAAGGTCGTGCTGTGTTTTGATAATTCTCTAAAGCCCCAACCTGACGCCCCTGTAGGACCGCCTCCCTCGTCGAGCGCAGTCCTGCGTGTCCGCGCGCTGACTCGTAAAAAGAACGGAACACGTCGTGAGGGGGCTGGGCCGCTAGCGCTCTGCGCGGGCTTCAGTGTGTGTGTGTGGGGCATGCGCGAAGTCCTCCACTTCTTCCAGGCCGCATGGGACACTGCGCGAGAGCATCGCCGCGATGTGTCTGTAGCTAGGGTTCCCCAAAGCTAGAACATGCCAGCAAAAATGTGTGGGGGCAGCTTGAAGCTGGGCCCCCCCTTCGTGTAAGGAGCTACCGACGGGCTTCGCCTCAAGGCCCCCTTCGCGCGGTCGCTTTTCCAAGCGACGTCGCCTCCATCGAGCGACGTTGCATCGAACGGCGCGAGAAAGCCATTCCTGGTTAGTGGCGCGCCAAGCGACCGCAGCTCACATCCACGTTCGCGCTCAGGCCGATTTGGACTCGTAGCCCGTGCCAAACCACTGGGAACCGCCATTGCGACTGCCACTCTGCCTGGAAGACTTCGTAGCTCCATGGCCTCCCAAGGCGAAAGTTCGCGCCGTCCCTGTGGGAAGCACTCTTGCAAGTCCCGAACAACATCCCCCCACCTCAATTGGAAACCCCCTCCCTTACATGCAAAGAATGGGGCAGGGGTGGAGGGGGAGAGGTCAAACGGGAGGATGGGCGGAAGGCGGGGGGGAAAAAGGAAAGGTAGCCTGGGCTCCTCGACTCACGGCGCGCAACCGCCGAGGGTACGGCTCCCACTCACCGAGCGGTCCTGTGTGCACCTCCAGCCCTAACTGGCGTCCACTCCCGCCACCCGATAGCCGCTTGGCCGCGCCGCGATTGCTCCCCAGCACCACCAAACAAAGCTTGCCTCCCTGCTCGAAACATCACTACCTCCCGAGACTGCTGCTTACTCCTGTTCTTACCCTCGGCCCCTTGCAGAGATGGGGTGGGGCTTATAAGCGTGCTGATGCTGATGATGCTCATGCTCCCCTGTTCCCTTCATATTCATTTCTTGATCCTCCTCCTCCTCTTTCCGTCGTCCCTCCTCCTCCTCCTTCCGCCCTACACTCCACAGTGCAACGACGTAGTGCGCACATAATGACTTAATATAGTATGGATGGAGCCTGCGATTCCAATCCTCTGCACTTCCGCTGCGCTCACATACGCGAATGTGGCCAATTCAGGGAGCCCTGATCCCAAACACCGTGGCACATCTTGGGGGATCAACTTTGCTGCCGACGGCACAAACATACTTGCTTCTGCTGGCTTCGGCCCTCCTTCCACCAGATTGCGCCAGAGAAGAAACACAAGCTGTTCGACCCTGCGAAGTGAAAGCCTCTTTTGGAACTCCCGCAGGCTTCCGCAAACCTTCCGCCAACGGAGTCCGCCATCGGAACCACCCCCGTTTGACTTCCGCTGGCCTTCCGCCGAGCAAGAGAAGGCAACCTCTCGATCCCTCGAAGGCGGTGCCTTTTCTGGAACGCCCCATTTGGTTTTTCGGATCTCGTGCAACTTGATGCCAAGTATATCACCCTTCAACCGCGCACCGCCGCCGATGCTCTGCGCGGCCTTAGCTTTTTCTCGGGCATGCTAAAGCCCCCCCCGCTTGCTGACCACCAGGGCAAATTCACGTCAAGCCCTGAAAGCCTCGGCGAAAAACAATATCTGCGGCTTCCCGGGCGTCGCCGCGCTGCGCTTCTGGTCGCCGCCACGGGGATGTTCCACATCGGCGTCTACAATCTCGACCTCAATGGAAAAGAGCAAGGGACATGCGTGAACATTTCCCAGAATTACCCTGGCGAGAAGTCCAATCATGTGCAGGTGTGAGCACCGCTGTTGTGAGAACCGCCTTCGGTGGAGCTCCCTGCGGGGCCACGAAATTCGTGAAGGGAGCGCCGAAATGGGGCGGGGCCGCCATGCGGGCGCTGCCATTGGGGCCGCCCGCAAGGGGCGCAGAGGTCAGACGAAACGCGTTCCATGCTGATGTAACCCGTTGCGGCTGACAGGCGCCAGCAAAAGCGGGAGAATACATGCGGGCGCAGCCACATGGGGTTTAGGTGCAGCTCCCCATGGGACCACGAAGCGTGTGAAGGGTGTTCTACAGTGAGGGGGGTAGCGGCATGCCAACGCAGCCACTGGGGCCTTTGGTGGAGTTCTCATATGGGGCCGCGGAGCGTGTAAGGGGTGTGCCAAAGTACGGGGGGGGGGGGCGGCATGATGGCGCAGCTGCTTGGGCCTTCGGTGTGTACCAAAGTGAAGGGGGTGGCGGCATGCGGGCGCAGCTGCTGGGGCCTTCGGTGGAGCTCCCTATGGGGCCACGAAGCGTGCGATGGGGTGTGCCAAAGTAGACGGGTGGCGCCATGCGGGCGCAGCCACATGGGCCTTCGGTGGAGCTCCCTATGGGACCAGTTAGGAGGGCAGCGGCATGCGGGCGCAGCCACTTGGGTCTTCGGTGGAGCTCCCTATGGGGCCACGAAACGTGTGAGGGGTGTACCAAAGTGAGGGGGGGTGGCGGCATGCGAATGCAGCCACTGGGGCCTTCGGTGGAGCTCTCTATAGGGTCACGATGACTGTGAGGGGTGCGCCAAACCGAACAGGGGGTGGCGGCATGCGGGCGCAGCCACCTGTGCCTTCGGTGGGGCTACTTATGGGGCAACGAAACGTGTGAGGGGTGTGCCAAAGTGAAGGGGGTGGCGTCATGCGGGCGCAGCCACTGGGGCCTTCGGTGGAGCTCCCTGTGGGGCCATGAAACGTGTGGGGTGGCGGCATGCGGGCGCAGCTGCTGGAGCCTTCGGTAGAGCTCCCTGTGGGGCCACGAAGCGTGTGACAAGTAGGCCACATTGAAAGGGATGGCGGCATGCGGGCGCAGCTGCTGGGGCCTTCGGTGGGGCTCCCTTTGGGGCCACGAAGCGTGTGAGGTGTGTGCCAACGTGAAGGGGGTGGCGGCATGCGGGCGCAGCCACTTGGGCCTTCGGTGGAGCTCCCTATGGGGCCATGAAACGTGTGAGGGGCGTGCCGACGTGGAGGGGGTGGCGGCATGCGGGCGCAGCCACTTGGGCCTTCGGTGGAGCTCCCTATGGGGCCACGAAGCGTGCGAAGGGTGTGCCAAAGTGAGGGGGGTGACGGGAGGAGGGAGAAGCGGGAGGAGGAGAGGAGGAGGAAACGCGGGGACTGTCTCTTGAAAACGGGGACCCAACACCACAAGATGGTTAGAACAACTGTACTGACACTGTCACTTGTAATCCGGAGGGTGAGGAGGAGCAGTCAAGATGGGGAGGAGGAATACGATCACCATGATTCTAACTTGGCGAACAAGGCAAGTATCTCCATCTTCCAGCCCGAGCGGTCAGAGTAGAGCTGATTGAACATCTCGGCCAACGCATGCCCAAGAGGCCTGCGCTCGCGCCGCTCGCTCTTGGCCGCCGCTCGCGAGGCAGTGTTCGCTGACGAAGTTCATGTGCTACTTCGCACAAGGCCCTAGGAATTGCCCAACAGTTCATCGCTGGGCCAATCCATTGCGACGATCCACCACAATGCACCGCGGCAGACTAAGGCTCATACTCATAGCGCTTCAAAACTAAGCGCTCCCTGATCAATGCAACTCGCCTTGAGATCAGTTCTGGATGGGTTGGTTGGGACACGCCCTAAGGAAGCGGCAGGAGGCTCCAAAGAGGCCCCGAGAGACCCCCAAGCGGCCCCCAAGACGCCCCCAGAGGCCTAAAAGCTGCTCCCAAGATGCCTCCAAACGGCCCCCAAGAGCCCCCCCCCGCGACATCCCAACGAACATCCTAAAGGCCTACGACCCACAACCCAGGCCCGGTGGCGGGATGGGCCGAAAGCCATTATCCGTCGCCCCCTGTTGATCCATCACGGGGGTGCCTGGCATGCTAGACCTTACTTGTGGTTTTTGGATTCTGTTTCTAAAAGCGCTCTCCCCTGTGCCTCCAGTCTGTGCCGCTGGCCTCACAGAAAAGGTGGTTGCCGTGCCTCCCCAACGGCTGTCTCGCTAGGGGCATCCTCAACAATCTTGGGGTCCAGATGGCCAAATATTGCCTCCAGCACGGCCCAATAGGGTCCAAGATGGCTCCGAGTTCGCCCAAGAAGCATCCAAAATGGCCCCAAGACGGCCCAAGATGCCCCCAAGAGGCGTCCAAGACGGCCCAGGAGGCCTTCAAGAGGTCGTCCAGTAGGGCCCGCATAGGTCCAATTCATAGATTTGCCTTGGGTTTTCTATGGATTTTGATATTTGCTTCTTTTCGGCCTGGCGACAGCCCAAGACGGCCCAAGAGGCGCCCAAGATCGCCTCAAGATCGCCCCAAGGTGGCCCCAAAGGCCTCCAAGATGGCCCCAGGACGGCCCCAAGAGGGCCCAAGACGGCACCAAGAGGGCCCCTAGATGGCCTCTAAGACGCCCAAGATGGCCTCCGAGAAGGCCCTGAAACGCCACAAAAGGACCCCAAGTTGGTTCAAATAGGCATCCAAGACGGCTTCCGACTGGCCAGGAAGGCCCGAAGACTGCCAAAGCGGCCCCGAACAAGCCCCCAGAGGCTCCCAAGAGGCCCAAGGAGTCCCCAGAGGCCTCCAAGAGGCCCCAGGGAAGCTCCCAGGAGATCGCAAGTGTGCCCCGAGAGGCTTCCAAGAGGCGTCTTCCTTCTTCTTTTCCTCTTCCTCCTCTTCCTCCCCCCCTCCTCATGCTCCCTTTTCCTTCTTCTCATCATTCTCCTTTTCTTAACGTGCTCCCCGACAGGTTTCAACAACAACTGGGGGAACACATGGCCCGCCAGCTCTACCCCAACTTCCAGCCACATAGGCGCTTCCAAAAAATGCAACGGGCGGCGGTGATTCGCCGTGGGCGTCTTCAATTTTCCGCCGCCCCCTTTGGGCTTGCCACACGGATGCCCGGTGCGCTTTTCACAAAAAAACTCTTCCCTGGGGCTTCGGCCCGTCCCGCCGGTCACCCAGAAGGGACTGCAAACAACCCCAACGTCTGGAACAAATCCCCCAAGACGGCTCAACATGGCCTCCAATAGGGCAAGGCCTCCACGACGTCCCAAGAGGTTCCCAGACCTCCAAGCCTCCCCAAGAAGCCGCTAAGACAGGCCAAGACGGCGCAAGAGGCCCCCAAGACGGCCCAAGAGGCCTCCAAGACGGCCCACGAAACCTCGCAGAGGTCCTCCAGGAAGGCCCGAAGAAGCCCAAATCATTGATTGTTCTTGAATGCTTGACGGATTTCGGCGTTTGCTTTTTTTCGGCCTCCCGGCGGCCCGAGACGGCCCAAGAGCACCCCTAGACCCAGAGAGGCCCCCCAAACGGCTTCCGACGGCGTCAGACGGGCTAGGAAGCCATCAGAACGGCCCAATTTGGCGCCAAGATGGACCACAACGGCCCACGAGGCCCTCAAGAGGCCTCCGAGACAACCCAAGAGGCCTCCAAGACGGCCCACGAAACCTCGCAGAGGTCCTCCAAGAAGGCCTGGAGAGGCACAAATTATTGATTGCTTCCCCATATCCTAATATGGGGTTCTTGTTATTCCCCGCATGTTTCGTGGGGTTATGGTTTTCTTCCCTGCCGCGTCGCACCCGCGTCTCACACCCGCGCTTCCCTCGTACCTCCTTCGCACCTCCTTCACACCCTCGCACCTACACAGGCACACCGACACAGACACATACACACAGACACACAGACACACTTTTGACCTGCAGGGCGAAAGCGAACCTCTCCCGCTGAAAGCTAAGCGGGACGCGCACAACTTCAATTGGCAGAGAAAGGGCGGAAGAAAGCGGGGCCTCACGCGGCCAGGAACGGGCGAAACCCAGGGATCAGGCGGTGCCGAAGTGGACGTGCAGGAAAAGGTACACCTTGGACAGGAGCCCGGTGGTGAAGTCCCGGGAGGAAGACAGCCGGTGGTGCAGCCGTCAGCGGCGCTTCGAGAACACCAGCCTCGCAAACTGCGGGAGAGGACGCGCCGCTTGACCAGGTCGACGTCCGAGAGGAAGAAGAGCACCACGGAGTTGAAGTGCAACGTTGTGCCACCAAAGTGATGTCAGGAGCACCAGTCGTGGTAGTACTCCACGGACTTGGGGGCCCGCAGCCTGAGGCGCGGCAGCCGAGCGAACCGTGAACTTGCCGCCGATGACCGACAGGATGCCGGTGCGTTGCAGGGAGAAAGTCTGCCCTGCGCCGGCAAGCGCGCGAGGGCGGGCGGAAACCACGCGCGACGCGCTGCCGATCCGCAATGTCAAGGGCCGGGCCTGAGCCGCGCAGCGCCAAGATCAGCGGGGCCGCCGAGGCGGCAAGGAGCATGCACCCGGCGCCGGACCGGAGCCGCGCAGTGCCGGGCGCTGTCGCCATGGGGGTGGGGGGGTAGCGAGCGGGGGGGGGGGAGAAGCGGGCAGGAAGGAGAGAGGCCAGCCCAGCGAGCCAGCCCCCGCGCCGGAGGGAGGAGGAGGAGGAGGAGGAGGAGGAGGAGGAGGAGGAGGAGGAGGAGGAGGAGGCGGAGGAGGAGGAGGAGGAGGAGGAGGAGGAGGAGGTGGAGGAGGAGGAGGAGGAGGAGGAGGAGGCGGACGCCGCCCTGCCGAGCAGGGAGTCCGGGCGGTCTGGATCAGGTAGGCCCAGTGGATCAGGGGGACCAGGGGGACTAGCGGTCCCAAATCCAAGTGGAAAGCGGAGGGAAGACGGGGGGCGGTAGCCCATTCCCTGCGCCCGTATTGGACGGCCGAGCCCGTGGGCTTCCGGGCTTCTGCGGACGGGCGTTCAGTCCCAGCCATGGTCGGAACGGGTGTGGGACCAGGAGGACACGCGGTCCCCAGCCCAGGTGCGAAGGGGGAGGGGGCAGGGGGGATTTGGATGGGCGCATGGCCAGCGGTGTGCTGGCTGCACGCGCTGCGTCAAGGGCCTGCATGGATCAGGAAATGCCGGGTGCGGCGCCCTGTGCGCCGTCGGGGGTGGCCAGTGCCAGAGCTGGTCAGCGCCTGGGGCGTTTTCCAATCCGGTTGTCGGTGTACCCAGAACTGCGCGCCTGGCTCTCTCCGCGTCCTTCCCCCTTGGTTACCTTCCTTTTCTTAGGGCGCTCTCCCGTTCCCAGTCCACGTAGACACCAGTGTTCCGGGCCCACGTCTCCACGTGATGGTGGCTGTTGGCCATGTCCTCAAGAAACCGGTCGATCATCTTGGGCTGCCAGCAAGTCGGGTCGAACATGACTTGGTCCTTGGACTTGCCCTTGCCCTGCTCCTGACACCTATGCCTGCGCTGCGAGTGCCAGGCTGCGGTGGAGTGGTAGCCCCCCTCGGCCTTCAGCCTCTTCAGGTGAGTGGCCGCCGTCTCGCGTGGGCGTCGTGGCCAGCTGACATGGCGGGCTTCCCAAGGGCGGAGAGGGTCAGGATAGCGGCGATCGTCCTTGTGGTGAGGGTTGCGTCGATCGTTCTGCTGGTGCCAAGGGGCCCACACAATGTCCCTGTCACGATCGCGGTCGTGATCGCGGTTGCGCTCTCTGGCTCGGTCCCGATCGCTGGTGCCCTGCTGGTGCCAAGGGGCCCACCCGGCGCCCGTGTCCCTGTCGCGGTTCCGGTCGCGGTCGCGCTCGTTGGCTCGGGCCCGATCGCTGGAATCTCTGGGCGCGCGCCGCGCTGCGCTGCCGTGCGGTTCCCGAGGGGCTTGAACCCACGCCCTGCCGCGCTCGCGCCCGTGTTCGTCCGAGGGGCGGGGGCTGGGCGCGGCGTGCCCGGCTCCTGAGGCCGCGGTTCTTGGCCGCGTGTGCGGGGCGCGGTCGTCAGCGGCAGCCGTCGCATGCACGGTCTGTCCCATGGGTGCGCGGGCTGACACTTGAGCCAATCTTGAGCCCCAACTTGAGCCAGCGGCCGGCGGCCCACGCACCTTTTTTTTTCGGGGCACCCCTCGCACGCTTCGTGGCACAATAGAACAAATCTGACGCCCTGATGGCCCTGTGGGTCGGCGGATCATTGGACTCACGCCCCAGTGGCCCTGCGTGGGTCGGCGGCCCACACCTTTTTTTCGGCACACCCCTCGCACGTTTCGTGGCCCAACGGAAAAATCTGACGCCCGAATGGCCCTGCGGGTCGGCGGATCATTGGACTCACGCCCCAGTGGCCCTGCGTGGGTCGGCGGCCCACGCGCCCACTTCGGCACACCCCTCACACGTTTCGTGGCACAATACAACAAGTCAGACGCCCCAATGGCCCTGCGGGTCGGCGGATCACTGGACTAACGCCCCAGTGGCCCTGCGTGGGTCGGCGGCCCACGCACCTTTGTTTCGGCACACCCCTGACACGTTCCGTGGTCCAAGGGAGAACATCTGACGCCCTAATGGCCCTGCGGGTCGGCGGATCGTTGGACTCACGCCCCAGTGGCCCTGCGTGGGTCGGCGGCCCACGCGCCCACTTCGGCACACCCCTCACACGCTTCGTGGCACAATACAACAAATCAGACGCCCCAATGGCCCTGCGGGTCGGCGGATCACTGGACTCACGCCCCAGTGGCCCTGCGCGGGTCGGCGGCCCACGCACCTTTTTTCAGCACACCCCTGACGCGTTTCGTGGCCCAAGGAAAAACATATGACGCCCTAATGGCCCTGCGTCATCTTGGCTCGGCGTTTGGCCGTGGCCTCTCGCCCTCGGCGTTTGGCCGAGCCTTCTCGCCCTCAGCGTTTGGTCGAGCCCTCTCGCCTTCGCCCACTTCGGCGCACCCCTCACACGTTTCGTGGCACAATAAAACAAATTTCCCCCAGAGGGAGTATTCAACATGGTGGTACTTAGCTTGGCCCATCTGTTATCACGTGTCCAGGCCACCCAGAGGGGGTATCTAGCATGGTGGTCACGAGCTGAAGCCATGTGTTTTCCCGTGTCCACGGCACCTATGGGGGGTATCTAACATGGTGGTCACCGCGTCCATTCGCAACCATTTTGGCATCAGCTTGAGTCGGCGTGGCGCTCCCTCCAGCGCCATGCCGCGGGGTCAGTGCCCTCGCCGCGGCCCAGCCGGCAGTGCGGACATGCCTGGCCTGCAGAGGGAGTTGGACGCCTACGCCGATGCCTACTTGGCCACGGACGAGATGGAAGACGGATGTCTCCTGAGGCTCTTCGACCTTGGGGAGTACATCAGCAGGACGGGCCAGGCGAGCGGTAATAACCCCCCGAAGCTCCGCACTCTGTCGAAGAACTGCGAGGTGATCAAGCTGCTCGCGAGGTTCAGCGCCAGGGGGGACGGCAACGTGAAGCACGACGAGCTGAGGCAGTGTTTTCGGGCCGTGCTCTCGGCTCGCAGTTCGAACACCTACTTCAAGCAGAACGTCAACCAGACGGCAGACCTGCTGAGCAAGAAGTTTCGGCTGATGATGGCGGACGTGGGTGCACTATTGTCCAGGAAGCACGCATACAAGAGCCTCTTCGGCCTCCTACCCGACCGCGGCAAGACGAACCTCGTGAAGCTCCTGAACGACGTGGAGACGATCCGCGACCTGCGGCACCAGGCGATCACGGACGGCCTGGAGGAGGACTTCGACTTGGGCGGCGACGACTTCCTCTTCGGCGACGTCGGGAACGACGGCGCGGCCAAGGTGCAGCCGAAGACCGAGGCCGCGGCGGTGGTCGACGACACGGCCGAGGTGCTGCCGAAGACCGAAGCCCAGGCCAGCGCACTGGGGAGAGGAGGGGGTCGGTAGCCACTCCACGCTACGCTGGCGCCCAGGACGACGGCGAGGATTCGGAGGAGGACACTGATGAGCACGATGAGGAGGGCCATTACGAGGAGGAGGGCTGGGGGGGCATCGCAGATGACGACGACGACGACGACGACGACGACGACGACGACGACGACGACGACGACGACGACGACGACGACGACGACGACGACGGCGGCGGCGGCGGCGGCGGCGGCGGCGGCGGCGGCGGCGAAGGGGGCCTGGAAGGTCTGAGTGACGACGACGACGACGACCACCACCACGACGACCACCACGACGACGACGACAACGACGACGACGGCGGCGGCGGCGTCATCTGCGATGCCCCCCGAGCCCTCCCCCCTGGGCGCAAGTGCGGGGTGGACTGGTTGCGCGCCCCAGTGCGTTCAGCAGGCGGGTCTCGCTGGCGAGAGCGGCGGCGACGGCGGCGCCGCGCTCGCTTTCGACGTGAGCGAGGGCTTCGAGTTCCTGAAGCTGCTGAGGAGAAAGGCACTGTCGCCACCTTGGCTGCCCAGATAGGCTTCGTCGCCAAGGGCGTCAAGAAGGCCTCGAGGCACGCCTGTGCAGGCTAATAAGTCGGCGGCCACCAAGGCGGTCGTGAAGGCTTCGAGGTCCACTGATACGTCGTGGTGATCGGAGCCTATCACGAGGGTCCGCATTGTGAATGCGGCCTCGCCCAAGCGGACGTACATCGTTGGCAACAGCAAGTCGAGCCCCGTGAAGATGCGCCTGATCACGGAGACCTCCGAGAAACAGAGCAAGATGCATTCGAAGTTGATTCACCGCATCTCGGCGCAGATCGAGAAGCGCAAGATGTGCAAGAAGGACGTGCAGAAGCTCCGAGCCGAGCTGCTGGGCTAGTCAGCTGCAGCGCTGGGGTCAGCGCTCGGGGTGAACGACTGGTGGCATCAGGCGTTGACGCTGCTCGGCGAGATGTGGGAGGCAAAGTTGGAGCTCGACGTTTGCATGGCCCACGCCAGTCCCAGCGTGTGCAGGGGGGCTCCTCGTGGAGCCATTGCCGTTCGACGGGGGTCGGCAGTTTGCCTGAACAAGAAGAAAACAACGATGCTACGATACACCGACGCCCCACTGATGTTGCAATGCACGGACCATGTGGCACAGCTACCCCGACGCCCGATAGCGAGGCTGGCCACCAGTATGAGGAAGAGCATGGGCAGGATGATGAGAGCGAGGGGTATCATTCGCGCTTGCGCGCTCATCCGACCTCGGTTAACCAGATCCCGCCCTTCAGGCCCAACGGTGTGTTGCAGCATCTGTCTCTCGCTCGTTCTGGCGTGGCCCCTTGCCGATCGCGTTCGCGCTCACTCCGATGCCCCCTGATGTCCCGACCACCGTGTGCGACCCCCCCCGGCTACCGCCACTCCGACGCCCGTTATGCATCACCGATGTTGCAATACGCCCTCTCGCGGGGTGAGGGGGGAGGGGCCGGCGGCTGCCGCCACTCCGACGCCCATTGGCGAGTGCCAGCCTGACGCCCGTTGGCCACCACCACTCGGATGTCAGTTGGACGCTGCCACTCCGACGCTCAACGCGCATCGCGGATGCTGCTACACACCATCCGACGGGCTACCCTGTGGCTGCCGCCACTCCGACGCACCCACGCACGCCATATCCCAGGGCGCCACCAGCTCCAAGAAAACCCAAAAACGCTTTTGTCCACTATCAGGCGTTTGGGTTCAAAAAAGCTTTAATGATCAAGAGCTCTTTTGCTATAGATCCAGGGTTTCGTTTGTCAAGTTCGGGTGGTGATGGTGCGAAAACCCAGGAAAATCTTTAAGAACACAAAAGGTTTCGGCCTCTGCGTGCCTTGCTTGGTGCGTTCGTTCGCGGACGCACTCTTGGTTGCCCTGCCCTGCCCGAATGCACCATGAGGGCCCATTAGTTGTGCAAATATCGGGCCTAAGGGAGTCCCAAGAGAACCCGAGGGGGGCGCCCAAAGTGTCGAAGGTGCAATCTAGGCGGCCTCAGGGGCTCCGAGACGGCCCAAGAGCGATCCAAGACTGCCCAATATTACATGGCCTCACGGCGGCCCAGGTGCCATCCAAGACGCCCACGAGGCTCCCTTCGAGGATCCTCCACCCAAAGAGGGCCTGCATATGCTGAGCACATCGTTTGCAAAAGGTTGTGGAGGGAAGCGTTGTGCGTGGAGTCAGGTTTGGGCCCTGCTGGTATACAATCGATACCCCGCCTGTTTGCCTGTGGCCCCGCGTTGGTGTGCCACCAGCGTCTTGCGCCCAAGCCTTCCATTCTGCACAGATTCATGTACGATTTTGGCGACGGTGCGTTCACCGTCGATGCAGCACTGGGCAGCGACGCCCCCACGGAGGCGCAATGGCGGGGTGCCGTGGCGCAGCATGCCCAGGAAAGCGGCGGCTCCAACCAGAGAGCCTCGGCCGCCGCGGGGTCGTCGGGGCCCGAGTCCGACGACCGACTTGGGAAATACTTGATCCAGGAGTTTAGTTGGGGCACCTTCACGGCAACCGACTGCAATCGCATTGCGCTCCTGGCCACCTCGGACGGCGGGAGGGGGACAATCCTCAACAAGATCGCTGGCGCTGGAACTTTCGGAGAGAATAAGCAGAATTGCCACCGAGAGCTTATCACGTAAACATCTACTCGGTGGCAAAGCGTTTGAGGTGTCAGAGTGCAAGCTGCCCATGGTCGTCACGAGGGGCGAGGACATCGGACCACGACCAGTTACACATGGCTACGTCGACCCCCACGAGTGGTTCAGCTTCCTCTACGCTGACTTCAGGGATTCGTGGACAACTCGTTTCTTGGGCAAGGGCCCGAGCGACGATACTTTGAAAACTTTCGGGGCTGACATGCGC
This sequence comes from Prorocentrum cordatum, assembly GCA_963575745.1. Taxonomy (NCBI): domain Eukaryota; class Dinophyceae; order Prorocentrales; family Prorocentraceae; genus Prorocentrum; species Prorocentrum cordatum. Next base: position 1,712,975 of record CAUYUJ010016726.1, on the reverse strand, counting down.
CCATCGGGGCCCCCGCAAGCCTAAGGACTACAACAAGCAGCACTCCTACACAAAAGCAATTCCGATTGGCTTGCATGGGGATGAGGCGCCAGTCACTCGACTTCTTGGGTTGATGTCGATCGTGTGGTTCGGGATGTTAGGTTCGGGGTCGACCGACGACGTCTTGAACTTGATATCCTGCTACTTCGGAAAGCTGGAGGTCGGCAATTTCCACGACTACGGGGGCGAGGCTACAAAATCCACGTTCTGGAAACGAATCATATGGAGCCTCAGGGCACTTCGGACTGGGCAGTTCCTTAAAACGACTGGGAAGGCAAAAAGGTTATCGGTGACAGTCGGTGCGGCAAGGACTTGGCCGACGGTTATTTCTGCGAGGTCATGTTGCTCAAGGGCGACACGGAGTTTCTCGTCAATCACATCGGCGTCCCTGGGCACTGGAGCTCGAACCATCCCTGCTTGGCGTGCGAGACCACGAAGGTCGGACCGGGCTTGACAGCGTGGAACAATTGGGACCCTGGTGCACCATGGCGGGGCACAGTATTCATGGACAAGATCAAGTGGCGAACGCACTGTGTGAAGATGAAGAAGGACGTGCACGGCTTGTTTCGGGAGCTTGACGACGGTGGTCTAGGCTTGCACCCGTTCATCACGATGCGCGACACCATGCGCGCGCTGGGCCTCGGCGACGCCTTGCACGTCGCTGGCAACACACTGTTTCGCATGTGCTACAACGACATGGTCATGGCAAGCGACCCCGTGGGGGCATGTGCGTGGATCTGGAACGAGGTGTCCCGAGTCTACAAGGATGAGGACACCCCCTCTCGCTTCTCATATCTGGACTTGACTTCCTTCACGAATCCAGAGAAGCCGATGGAGAGGGCGCCGCTGCTAAAGGGCCACGCCGCGGAGACCAGGCACCTGATTCCAGTGCTCGACAAGATTTTCAAGGTGAAGCACAGGCCAGCGAACCAATATGAAAGTCTCATCAGCAAGATGCTCAGCAGCCTCACGATGATCTACAGGTACCTCGAGACCAGTGACGAGGACGGGCAGCGGCCATTCTTTCTCGACAACGCGTCCGCCGTGACCCCGCTGCGGCAGCACATCGACTTTTTCGTGATGGCCGACCAGGCCTGCCCGGACATGGGGAACATGCTGCATGACAGGGCTGATTTTTGGCATGAGGTCCCGAAGCTCCACGGCCTCTGGAACGTGGGTTTCGAGGCGCAGTTCATGAACCCCGACGTGGCCAATGCTGCATCAACGAGGATTTTCAGATGCGGATGAAAAAGGGTAGGGGCGTCGGTTCGGTTTGGGTCAATTGCTGTCAAGCGTTCAATCAAGATTTGTAGGAAATGGGTGTATGGTACCATCTTTAAGATTCTGTTCGGTTGCTCGCAGGCCCCTGTCCGTTAATGGTCGGTCTATCGCAGCCGAGCGTCTTCGCCATGGCAAGCCCCGCTCACCCCCCTCAGCCGATATGAGTCCGACGGCCACAAGGGCTTCCCCCAGACGCCCCCAGTGCCCTGCCAGGGCCCCAGAGGGCCCGTCCAGTGCCCCCCAGGCCAGCCCAGGGGGGCCCGTCCAGGATCCCCGAGACCCCCCCCCAGCGACAGTAACAGTTCACAAAATGTTATGCGCGCAGCGCTTATCCAGGTAACATTTTGTAAGATGTTATCGGTCACATGTAGAACATGTTGTAAACTGTTATGTTGCTGATTTCAATGTTTGGTAACCTTTTGTTAACAAGTTGATGGGTTTCTCACGTTTTGGTAACGTGTTGTTAAGTGTTACCCTCGGGGCATCTGAAAGGTAACATGTTAACAACATGTTCCACGCGCGCCGATAACATGTTGCAGAATGCTGCGCCGATGACGGAAGAACACTGTAACATGTTACAACATGTTCTGACGAGCATCGCAGTGTACAATAACATTTTAACAACATGTTACGCTTGGTCGCCAGGTGGCCGAGCTGCCCCCCCCCCCCCCATGCCGCGAGCTCGCTGCGCGGCCTGGCAGGCGGGGGGCCGCCGAGCCGACTGGCGAACAGGCCGAACATTTGGTTAAAATCTTTCGGGGCCTCCAGTTTGCGTCTGCTCGCCCATCGCCTGTCTGGCCCCCGTGCTCTGCCAGACGTTGCGCTGGCGAGCGTTTTTCGGGCCTGGCAGCTTTCTGCAAGCCCCTCGTGCCAGGCTCTGTCGCCCCCGCGGTGCTGGAGGCGCCTCGCCCGCTGGCGGGCCAAAGTCGCCCGAAGCAAAAAACATTCTCCGCCAACAATCGCACCGGCATTGGGGGGCCAGCATCGCACCCGCGCAAAACAACAAAAAAACACATACGAGGGTGCAAAATCACCAAAAACACCGGTTCCAAACAGCAGAAACACACGAGGTGTCAAAAAACAGCGGTGCCAGAGCAAAGTCAACGAAACCAACGCACAACAAATAATCTCTCGGATGATGTCTGCCAGCGTGGGCCCTAAGCGGCCCCAGCCACCCTGGACATTCTGCGCCATATTTGCCCGACGACAAAACCGCGTCGGTTTCCGAGCCCTTGGGGCTCGACGCTCACGGTCTGGGGGCTCACGGGGTCCATTTCAACGCCCATTCGTGCCTGCGGCGGTTTCGGATCAAGTCGACGCTCGATCAGTCAGTTCGGCCCCCGTCTGTTCGCCCCCGTCACCGCGGGCCACAGCATGGCGCCCAAGGCGTCCACGCTCAGGAGGCCCGCTGCGGCGCACGCGATGACCCCGATGAAGAAGACGGTGAGGATCACGAAGACGCCCGTCAAGCAAGGGTAGCCCGCCGCCGTCGACGCTGGTTCACCGCGTTCGACCGACGTGGAGATCGACGGGCAGATCGTGCAGATCACGCCGTCGGACCGCAAGGCTTTCCTTCGAGCGAAGAGCAGTGCGGGCTCCGCCATCCTCGAGGATATCCGTGCCGAGGGCGACCTCGGCTATGGCCAGGGGAAGCAGCTGCAGCTCAACAAGAGGATTGCGGCCTGGAAGCTGAACGGGTGGGGCCACCCGATGTTCAAGGAGGTCATCAAGTACTCGGAGAGCATGCTGACGAAGCAGCGCAAGATCGGCATGGGCTACGTGAAGGCGAAGCAGTGCTGGGGAGGTCCGACGGCGCTGAAGGAGGCCATCGAGAGCAAGGAGTGCGTCATCAAGAAGATCGAGGGCAGGGACTGGCATTTCGATTCCGCGATCTTGGCTGACCTGACGAAGGAGCTGAAGGGCGACAAGGAGCTGCAGGTCGGGGGCGCCATCGAGCTCGACAGCCTGGGCCTTGCCTCCCTGCAGAGGTCCATGGGCGATGCGACCGCTGGCTTTGACTTGGGCGGCGACGTCGAGCTCTCGGAAGAAATGATGAGAAGGCTCGATGACGACGCGCGCGGCAGCCAGCAACGCAATCGCAATCCTGATGACGACGACGCTGAGAAGAGGGACTCCGACGCGGCGGAGGATCGGGCCCGCAACGCGCTCAAAAACTTGCAGGGCCTTCGCAGCAGGATCGCCGAGCTCGAGGGGGACGCCAACACGGGCTCGGCCGCCCGCAAGATCAACGTCAAAAAGACCATCGAGAAGGGCAAGGAGATCGACGAGTTGATCA